>SMGT01000957.1:239910-288635 GCA_004794575.1 Lanistes nyassanus | reverse complement strand
CCCCCCGCCGCCTTCAACTACAGTCGACTTTGATTCCTTTAAAGCTCATAAGACTGGCCCCATGTATAACCCCATGTATAACCCCAAATCAGAAAATGAAGCCAAAGCGTTTCTTCGCGGCCCGCTCTCGGCTCTTGTGCACTCGATCCACGGACTTTGCACAGTGGCAATCACGTCATCAGCTTACAGACATTAATTCACCTCTCCCCTCGCCCCCTTTTTCCCCACGACCCCCGCAAACCCACCTCACCTTCAACAGTCTTCCAACCGTCAAAACTTAAATGCCATTTTGCGAACATTATCAGATCAGGTAGTGCAGTTGACCCGGTAAACTTCCAAATTCCATCACAGTCGCTCTCGGTCAGCCCGCCAGCGTGGGGATGGGGGATGGGAAGGGTTTACGGTTGGACAAAAATAGCAACGACTTCGTTGTAACCCTAGCTAACGCACAGATCTTGAGTATCCCAGAACGTTCAAACTATTGAGAAGATCGATCCGTGACAGTTGCCCTCGCTTCCATCGCCCGATATTGTGCGTTAACGCATAGAGGCTACACATCAATGTCCTACATGAATGTCGGCATTTCGGCATGAACGCAAGCTATGCGTGTGCTTTTTCTGTCCACTAATGCTCACTAATTTTAGGAAGCGTCCCTTGGCTGCCAGGCATTTTAAAAAATGCTCTCTACCCACGTGACACGTGTGCCCCACTGACCTGTTTGTCTGGCGCGATCCCCGGATACGCACCTGCCTAAGTCATCAATAAACTTGTGCCGAGGTATGCCTGCGACCCTTATCTATACTTAGCGAATCCTTGTACCGGTCCATTTGATACTTTGTCAATATCTTACAGTGGGTGTGCTCGCATTTCCTGGCAGAGTCTATCGCTCAACAGGGCGATGGTCTGAAATGTGCGAATGTGCCTGCATGCGTGCTTGAATATAGATGCCCCGCCCCACAAAAAAATTAAGTGTAACGTACATATATTATAATAACATGCCCTGCATCTGCAAGCTAAGAATCTCGGCACAAGTGGGACCTTCAGAAATGCGTGGACTAAACATCCAGTCAGTCAGTCAAACAAGCGAGTGAGAGAGCAAGCAATTTTGCTTCACAGTCTATGCTGATACGACAAGAGGAAATAATATATTACATTTAGCAAATCGGCAGCTGCTTACACGGGGATTAACAACAGTATATATATATGTGTGTGTGTGTGTGTGTGTTGTCAAGCAGGGGAGTGAAGGAAGGCAGGATGTCAGGAAAAAGAAGAGAAAGCAGGAAACGGATGGTTTCAGTTCAGACATATTGCTTTGCTGTTTGTCCAATGACTGCCACACGACTCCACGAAATAAATAACAGAGCTGTCACTTGGGTACGACAGTTCACTCAGTCAGTGCGCTGTCAAAGTCCTTGAACAAACATCTGCGTTCGTTACAGAACAGAATGGCCGTTGAGACATTAAAGGTTACACGGAGAGATTACGCATTTCAAGATTCTGACCAGCATACGTCATTGTCACATGCCATCCCTATCTACAAACGGAAGTCTGATGTAAATTCATGTGCTGATATTTTTTTAACCTTTAATGCTCTTAACCCTCAACAAATCTGCCCAAAACCATCGTTTAAAAATGCATGCAGCATCGTCGACTGATCGTTCGGCTTTTTAAAATTACAGCTGTGTCTAAAATGTCATCGGGTTAAAAACCGCAGACAGTTTTGGTATGATTGTCCATTCGTGTCACGTGCAGAGCGTCGTTTCTGGGTTCAATCCTGTACAGAATAGAAGGGTAAAATTGCTAAGAACTTTTCATTATTCATAAGAGATCTAACGTGGCTGGGCTAATAGGGCTTTTCTCACGATCTGCACGTCAGTCACGTCAAACGTAAGAGCGTGGACAATTCGTTTACTAACATCAGAACAACAACCAAGGATGCAACTGAGTCATAAACAAGCGAGTTTTAACACAAAGCAATCATCGTCTATTATTGATCTTCGTGCGCAAACATCCGGAGACCCTCGACCAGCAAGTATTCTGAGAGAGAGGAGAAGGGGAGAGAGGGGGAGAGGGAGAGAATAAGAGACTAAGAAAGAAAAAGAGAGTGACAGGAGAGAGAGAGAGGCAATCAGAGAGAGAGAACAGGCATAGAGAGAGATGGCGGAGAGACATGAGCATGCAGAGAGAGACAGAGAGAAAGACTGTGATGATCACAATGTCGTTCAGTCAGGCTGTTGACTCTAAGCCCCCAGGGAGATGGGAGAATGGAGGTTTGTACGCCGTACTGCACGGCCGTCCATCTTAACTCGGCTGAAATCGCATTCTCTTGACCAGAAGCCAGTTAGAAAGATGATCGATCACCGCAGAGACAAGTTCTTTTCACATGTGAATACTATCCCTCTCTCTCTCTCTCTCTCTTGTTCTGCTTTGTCCATCACTTGGGATGCCTTTTTTTAAATAAAAGGTTGGGGTGGGAGGCAGCCAGTAACTTAGTTGTAAGGTGTTTTGCTACAGATACAGAGAGTCGTAGGTTATCTTCACGTGGAACCTGCCGTGTCTCTCCAGACACATTATCAGCTTCTAACCCTTCCCTCATCCCCCAGCACCCTTCATCACCTTCCCCCCCCCCAAACCTTTTTCCCCTGACCTGACGCTGAACAATAAACAAAACAAACAACATATTTTTAACTGAGGCGGGGTGAAGAACCAGGACAGTCGTCCCCGACCCCTTCGCTCAGACCTTCGTGAGAACGTGAGGGCCCTCCCCCCCTTTCCACCCTCATCTCCGGAGGCTTCGACAAGCTAGCTTCCATTGGCAAACCTAAGGCTACGAAAAGGTGCACACGCGCCTAGAGTACTGTTGCTGTGGGGGGGGGGGGAACTTAGGTCAAACGTAACGCAGAACAAGACAAGCCAGGTTCAAACGCGGGAGTTGTCCGGCGGGTTGAGAGAGCTGTTTTGAAACTCGATACCAGGTTCTCCGTGTTCCGACATCCAACAGCCTTCTCTTGTTTTTGAGGGTGCTCTTTATTGAATTCACATCAAGTGTCGATAATTTATTAATCCAGTTTCCTTTCTAATATTCCTTTCTAAAATAAATGTCTTTACATATGAGGTGATGTGCCGTTTATTTATTGCCGAGGACATCTACGCAAGTCGCAAGAATTCCCTTTGTGCAAAAACACGCATGGGCATGGATTGAAACAAAATCTACCACGAAGCCAAACAAAATAGGAACAGATACAGAACTCCCGAAAGTCTCTGCAAGATCAGATTCGACGTGATTAGTGCATTCTGACAGCAATTAGCAGCACAAACTACTAGTTGCCAAACCACATGCTTTATCGACAACTGAAAATATAGCTTCTCTGGTGCGATGAGCTACGGAACAACAGGTCTGGCCGTGAACATTGCACGCCAGGTGCCGTTGTATACTCAAACCGCACGTGCGGGAATGTTTACACACGACTTTCTAGCGTGACCTTTTTACGGCCAGTGTTGCGGAGGGTGGCGTGGCTCAGTTTCGCTTATTTTCCCCTCCCGTAATATTTTAGTAGCCTTTCTCTAAACAGGCGATAGCTACCGAGAAGGTTGTACGTCGCCAATGCACCTTGATCACAATCAAAATATTTCTCCAACCTCAACCGCTACCTTCTTCACTCACTCACTCGCTGAGGTCGCGTTTTATTTATATATCTGAGGTCGCGTTGTATTTCTATATAGATATATATCCAGCTTAAACTAACCAAGTCCCAAGCATGTGCCACGTTTGCTTAACACTGTACAAAACTGCCCGTCTGTAGTGTAATCGACGTAATAACAAGACAGCTCCTACTCTTGTTTTGCCCAGATAAGTCAAACGTAGTAGTCTACCTATCTGTTGCTACGTTACAACCAAGTCTGGGGCAACACAAAGTAGCCTGCTCGAAAATAATTTATTACCAAGTTAGGGTATCACAGAACAGACTGCGCAGCTGTGTTAGCAAACGTACCTGGCAGAAGGCAGCCTCTACACCTATGACAAATGTTAACGTCAGACGAAACAGCCTACATACCTGTATTATCTAGCACTCCGACACAGCGCGAACTATAGAGCTTATGACAAATAGCTCCGTAAAAATCAAACGTCGACGCTGATAAAAGCGCTGGTATTTATTTTCTGCAATTAAAGAAATATGGTGTGTGAGTTAAAGATTCGCAGAAAGGATTTTGATTTTTTTGGGGGGAGGGGGCCACGCTGCTTGTCATTTGTTTAGTCCACCCAAGTTTAAAGAAAGGGAGGAATACATTAAGACAGAAAGAGACCTCCCTCTCTCGAGAAGAAACCACGTGATTTTTAACCGTATGACATTTCTGCAGCTGTCTACGTTGTCCTCGCGTGATATTTTGCATTTCTTCTCATACAAGTTCAACCACTGACCTGACCCGCTGGTGTCGCGAGTCCTCCTCCACCCCCCACCCCCCTTCGCGCAGTCGCTTTTTTCCTCTAATTTGTGTCGCTGCACCACGAAACCAGTCGTAAGTCGGAACATTCAGTTTGTATCTACAAGCAGACAAAGGTCAGTGGGGTTGATCTAGTCGAATTTCACTTTTTTGCACAAAAGCATTCGTAAGACTGTAATTATCAAATAGATGCAAAATTTCCCCTCAAATATAATTAGGTAAAAAATGAGCATTTGTGTGGTAAGGACATTGGGTCAGTACCGCATGCTGAAACTTTGGAGCCTTTTTTTCAAAATGGCTGCCACCCACATTCTGACCTTCAACAGGCCGTATCTCTGTTACTAATTAAGATAGGACAATGGTTTTTATATCAAGATGATCAGGAAACCCTATAGATTTCAAAACTATATTTAACTCAAAACACCCAATTTCGAACTTAGGACTGTTTTCGTGGTGCAGTGACACATTTTTGCTACGACTGTCGTTGTCGGGATCGGTGAAATTCGTGCTGCATATCTAACACGTTCTATTTTCGGCATGACGTCTGACTGGCTTTGTGTTTCGACTGAACCCAACAACAGTACGTGCAGCAGAGGTATTTTTAATAATTATTTTAGCCAGTTATAAAGTTTAACTTTAGCTAACTTTAGGACGCCCACATCCTGTTCTTCTCGCTGTTGTTCTGGCACTCGAGTTGGAACCCGCCCGCATCAGAAAAATAGAAGCAAGCCTGGCTGCGCCTGGTAACGAGTGCCCTGAGGTCAGAGTCGCAGAAATGAAGTTATGTCCCCTGTCATCGAAACAAGGCGACCTCATGCTAAACGCCGTCTTATCTGCGTTGATCTTTTTTTTTCCCCCGCTGTGTGCAGTAAATCAGCGCCGAGTGGACGCTGCTCCGCCCACGTGCAGTTATATAACTTCGTAATTAAACATAGCTGGCATGCTTGGAGCAATTACAACTTCATAATTTAACTTTCGACGGACGCTGGGAGTCCGCCTGCAAGGACTAGGACTGGCGTGTCGCTAAGCCACGGTATGGGACTGATTACGCTGGAAAGGTTGATGAACTCACACTCGCGGTTACTTCCAGGGCTGGGTTGCAGATGCCCTACTGGTCGTAACAGCAGTGGTAAGGGCAGTTCACCCGCGCACTTTTACGTGATGTGAGGTACGAACCCCATGAAACCTGGCCCAGGAGGTCCACTTTAAAATCCAGTGCACTCGGGGTTTGAGGATGATGTCTGCACATTTCCTGTTTGCTTGATCTCAAGACCCATGTTCCCTACACCTCCTGTTGCCCACAGACTGTTCACTAACTTTCCTACTGTTCACGGACTTTCCTACTTTTCACGGACTTTCCTACCTTTCACTGGCTTTCCTACTTTTCACGGACTTTCCTACTGTCCGCTGACTTTCCTTCTGTTCACTGGCTTTCCTACTTTTCACGGACTTTCCTACTGTTCACTGGCTTTCTTACTGTTCACTGACTTTCCACATTCTTTTTAGTGTCTCTGTGTTGCTTTTGTGGAGATGGGGTAAGCGCAATTGTCACAAAGACTGAGAGGATTGAAAAATTAACGAGACACTTAATCTTGAGTATACTTGCTGCTTTGGAAATTAATCTGTCGTTACTCCATCGTGCTGTGTGGTGGATTGCACGCGCTTTTGCTACCTCCGTACCCCGCCTTACGGTGGCTTTATACAGTTGCCTGTCATCGGGAGGGTTAACCTCAGACAAGGCTCACGAACGCTCAGAAAACTGCTGCCAGTGAATAAGGAGGCAGCCCCAGACATCTGTCGGACTCGCCGAAGTCTCAACACTGTTCCTCTCTTTAGCCTCTCTCCCCTGCCATCCTCCTACCTTCGTGATAAGCAGTGGAACCGCATGGAAAGATGGTGAACAATTTGCACCTGCTATGCAAGTCCAGGCTCAGCTTAATTATGCTTGTTTACTGCACGAAAATGTGAATTTACCCTAAGAAAATACATGTATACCCCCTGTAAATCTCAAAGTGCTCCACTTGCGCTATTTTATCCTCGTTTGTTGAATATCCTTAGCAGGACATGTCAGCATTTCATACATGATACAGGTGTATTAGAGGATATGATTACACACCAATGTATCGTCCTCTACATTCTCGCTAGCGTGGCTGTCATGCTTACTGTGGTTATATCAATGCCACCAATAAACATTATACTGGTTTCTTTTTTACGGACAACCACATCGTGCAAAGAGTTAGCATTTATGGAGAAAAAAGATCGCAGAGAGGAGGTTCATTGCGAAGGGCTGCATAATGAACTCACGTTCCTACGCTGACGAGTTTTCAGCGAGCGTGTGTGGAAGTGGAGTGAGAGGAAGAGGGTGGGATGAAGAGTGACTGACAGGGAACTCAGCAGCGGCAGCAAGGGAGGATTCTGTGTTTTGCCGGCAATACAGCAGACACGCATGACTGATTCTGTGTGCGGGCTCTTGGTTTGCTGACAGCCAGACTAGACGAAGCCTCATCGATCTAGAATAGACCCTTGCCATTTCACCGCCCGCTCTTCTCACCACCACTTCTACCAAAACCACCGCTCCCTGACCTGCTCTCGTAAAACGGAGACCCTACCAGAAAATTATCATGCAGGGCCATCTTCAAGGCAGACTACAAACTGTTTTTTTTTCTTCCGATCGCTTCTCCTCTTGGCCCACATAATAAAAAAAGCCGACAGATGTTGCGTGGGGGAACGGAACATAACGCCACGCTTGGAGGATTGGTGGGCAAACAGACTTTGGTCGACACGTCCAATTGCACAACAAACAGGGCACCTGAGTGACTGAACTGTCGCCGAAGCGTGAAACATTAGACCTGGCGGTGGGGATGATACTGACTTTTAAAAGTACATGAGAGCAATCAGAGCTTCGAAAAATTAAACGTGTGGGTGGGTGGGTGGGTGGGTGGGTGGGTTGGGGTTTTTTGGTTTGGTTTAGTTTTGTTTCGTTTTTTTTTTTGGGGGGGGGGGGGGTAACTGGCTTGAGATTCGGATGTTAACGGTATCCATGAGCTAATAACTCGTTACAGTTTTTTTTCTACGGTGTTCGATGCTGAAGCATTTTTTTTCATATATCAGAGCACTCACATGGTCTTATTTTCTTTTTGAAGATCGACAAACCAAGAACAGCAATTAGGGCCCAAGATCTTACACAAACAGCAACGGACTGGCCTCTTTGTATGAATGAATAGGGTACTGCAGCTGAGATGGCCAATCGTTCCATTACTACAATACTAGTCTGTGAACGTCCCGACCAACCTATAAAAACAAGGACGAAAGCACCTGTGTCGGGTTGCATGATCTTCCGGTAATAACAGTAGTCTAAGTCCCGTTCACCCTGCGCACCTTACATCAACCTTTAAGGAAGCACAGGAGATGCGAACCCCCATGCAGCTTGTCTCAACACCGTTATCTACCTTTATGCTAACGAGAAGGATACCTATGTCGTGGGTTAATACAACTTCGACAACGTCAGTTTCCTGTTTAAGCCAGAGTTTTTGAGCAATGGATACGATGTTAGTCTGGACATTAAAAACAATGCTAGCTTTTCTTTAAAACTCTGAATCTCACCCTGGACCGAGCGTATTCTACTATAGATGGATATTTAAAATGCGTCCTGAAGCAACACATCGATTTTGTTTTTACCTCACTAGGCGTACATTGGACAGGGAGGGTGTTTGTGTCTCCTGTTCATTGTAAAGGTTCACGTAAACTACACTTGCTGAACGGCGTTATGCCCGCTCTAATTACCGGAAGTACGGATATAACCGCTAAAGCAACCCAACCGTAGACTGTAAACGACAAACACGAGTTCTCAGTAAGTCAAAAAAATACACGTTTTAGTAATAAACCAGAGTGCCAAACCTACAGCGCTGCCGCCCGCTGCCTGAACGAACCGCGTACTAGCGATAGACATGCAATCGATTTGGGGAACACAAAAAGGGCGAGCGTTGAGTGTGAGCAGGATGTAGTTTCAGATGTCTCGAGTGATCCGCATGTCATTAACGCGCACACGATGATTTTTTTTTTGGGGGGGGGGAGTAAATGTCCTGTACCGACTTGACAGGTTGAACAAACTGGGCCGTGACTGTATCTCGGCTGAGGTGTCTCTCTTGCGGGCAAACTTCAAGCCTAAGACATGAGACCTTGTGTTGTTTGAGAGCGACAGCACGCAGTTTCTTTAACGACTTCCTTGAATGTCAGCCGCAAGGACCCGTTGAACCGGATAGAAATGAAGATTTTTTTAAAAACTTACGACATTAACATCTGTATCATGTTTTGCTTTTGAAGAAATTTACGGAGGTAACTACAGTGAAGGAAACTGCCTAATGCCCCATCCACATGGTTAGATCATGTCTAATAAAAAGGTGATAAACGAGCTAGTCTGCAAAAACTTTTAAGTTTGCTCGAAACGGGTTCAAAAGTTCTATGTAAGCCCAGACTTTCGTGACAGTCTTGTTAAAGAGAACTTGCGAATGGGAAAACCTCGTAATCGAACAAGGAAGCGGTCTTTGTTGGATTAAGTTTTAACACCGTTTTCGTTCGACTTGAATACGGTGAACCACGTAGGGCTACCATAAGACTGCTTCACGTTCCGTCATTTTTAACAAAATCAATACTCGCTTGATATCAAACCGTCACTTCGATCGTCTTTTCTGGTCTATTGTGTCAGCTGTTCACTACAAAATACTGAAAGCTAAGCGATGTTTGAAAGTGGAGTGGAACCCCACCAATGTACACTCCATGTCCCACGTCAGCCATAGTACCTTATTTCCTTGGGGAAGTTTGTAACAAAACTAGATTCATAAGACAACCTGAGCATGAACAGTCTCAGACTGGAGCATTTTTAAGCCTGTTCTTAATTGAACGATCATTGAAGGGACAAGCCCTGGCAGTCTCACGCCTGCGTTCCATAATGCGCGCGCCCGCCTTCCAGTACGTAGCTTTAGGATGTACCAGCAAATCTATGAATTCAAGTGACCAAAATATCTGACTTTGTGGTTATAGAAACCTTCGCGATTTCATACTGTAGTGGTTACCGTCAAAACTTTAAATTTCTAGAGCTGTTCTAGTTAAAGTCAGTCAAGTATTGCCAGTATTGGTGAAACCCGCAAATTTCCACAACACATCATGTACGTGGTCTTTCTTCAACCAGTAACAGTTCTGCGACTCCGACTTGGCATTGTTTAAGCGCACAGAAAACATGTGCCGTTGTCGTGTAAGGAAGGCATAAGCGGGCCCACAGGTTATGGAAAGTAGGGCTGAGGACCCCATAGTTTTTCCTTAGAAGGATCGTTCAGTTAAGGTCAACCTTTATTATGCTCGTAGTAGGCCGGAAATTCATGGAGAACCATCATCAAAAGCAAATCACGTACTCCTCCCTGGCTGGCTGGCTGGCTGCCTGGCTGTTAGGTTGATTAGCTGATCGGTTGGTTTAATGGCGGGTGAACGCTTGCAAACAGCGGTGATTTTGCCCTGGAAGGGTAGTTCGCCACGCAATGGGCAATCGGGGGAAGGCACTGTACAAACAGCAGAGTCTAGACTTGTGACAGTCGCAGCAGCTGTATGCCTTATCATCTCGCAGATGGCGGTCGTTGTCTGGTGGGGATGTAGATTGTTGTTCCTTTCGTGGGAGCGTGTCTTTAGCTAACGTAAACCAACTCATCTTTTTCCCGTCCTTGTTTTTTGTCTCTGTGGTAGACTTTTAAGTGCTTTTAGTAGTAGCTCTCCCTCCCCCCACCCCAGCTTACTCCTCGCTTCAAGTATCTCAGCGCGAGACGAAGTGGTATCTCTCTTTCCCCCCCTCAGACCCCTCTCCGTCCCCAATTCTCAACTGCTGCTCATTAAACAAGCAAACAGGATCAGCTGAAGGAACCCCTGTTACGCCTGGAAGATCACACAGTTTGGTCAACCCACGGCGAATAATTTCTGCCCGGCTATAAAGTATACCTTTCCATCCAAGCTAGATCCTACCCCGCCAAAAAAAAAAAACACGCGTAGAGCCAGGTCATTAACTCTCAATGCCTGCCTCTGTGGGTGGACTTGGCCTATGCCGAAAATAAACTTTTGCTGTGCCGGTTCTTGCGTGAAATAACCTTTGGGAATGCGCTGACATAACCTATAAGATGTGGCCTCTAACCTCCTCACTCCTCAGGGCACAAAAGCACTGGATGGAGCAGTAAATAACAGAAAACGATACGTGGGCAGCTGTGAAAAGCCTATGCTTTAAACCTTTCTAGCTTTTGCTTGTGTGGATTTGTGTGACGTGAAGAGAGTTACCTATAATTTATTACCCCAGTAACCCGGATAACTACAGCCATCCTACCTAACATGAATATGTCTTTGTGTTTTGTGATGGGGAGGGAGATGGAGAGAATAATAACTAGGATTTTGTGCACACCAGAATCATGGCTTTCAGCTAGTGCAGAGGACTGGTTGGCTTGAAAGATTTTACAAATTTTTGCACTACAGCTTGCTTAAAGAGAGAAATTTTGTGGTGCATAACACTGACAAGTAGTTTCAGCGATTTTAGAATACAGACCTCCTGATGTCATTGTCAAGCTTTGTGGGCCCCACCTTACTCAAGGATAAAGGGCCGAGTGAGACCGCAGACCATTGACACATAAACTACATCGTACTATGCCTAGTTCGTAGATAAACACTTTCACGACATGAGAAACCTGGGGCTAGATGTTTTCACAAGCAAAATATTCGCGACTAATCTGCCCTGCGACCTTAAGTTTACCGCTTCCAACTACCGTCGACCTGACTGGCCAAAGCGTTCGAGAAACCCTCCTATGATATCGTCAGATCATGCTCTAGCCACCAAAACGATCCCGCAGTTTCCTTGGATATTGTTTACGGCAGGGATCCATCACGAAGAAGTTCCGCCGCGTGTATACCCCCACCCCTACCTTTGCATGCAAAGCGATGCCGTTTGATAGGACTTGTCGGTCTGCTATTTTCCGACCATGTCGACAGTTTTAGATTGTCTGCCGTCAGTCGTCTTTAGTGCTGGGCACCTTCACACGCCGAAGTCGGGTGAACTCTGAGGTGAAGGCTTGTTGTTTGTTTTTTAAAGCAATGTCATCATGACACAAGGCTATTACATCAGAGTCCTTAAGCACCTGCATGAGCTCTGACGTCATTGCTTTGTATTGGTCTATCGTTCTCGTATTCATGACCTGCAAATCGGAGTCATAACCTTTAGAGACCATGCAGCTTCGAGTCTTCGGCGTTTACAGAGTCGCTATTGGCCAGCTGCAAATTCTCGCCTTTGGTTCCAAAATCAAAAAAGTTATCAGAGAAACTGTTAAATCACTTTTTCACGTGTCGTCAACAGATGACCGGCTGTCAGAAACCCAATCCATCACCTCGTAGGTACGAAAGGGTGTTCGCGGAAGTTTTTCATCCGCTTGACTACACTCTAAAAGGAAAGGCAGGCAGCTCATACATTTTGCCCAGGGAGCTGCACCGCGACTAACTGACGTCCGCGTATATTTTCCCGACGCATGGTGACGGAGACCTATAAAACTTTCATCTGACCTGCTGCTGCCCTCGGCTTTGAAGAAAAAACAAACTCCTGGTGGTTGTTATTGCTTTCAAATTACACCGTCGCACGCTGATGTCCGCGTTCTCTAGACAGTGTTTATCTTGCATCACTCGTTACCAGTCGCTTTGTCGACTTCAACCCTGTGTGTGGTCTGAGCAGTGACAGTCGCTGAAGACACAGTCCCCCCTCCCATTCCAGCCACCCATCCTTTCGCCGACCTGCTCCCTGCCCCCTCCCCTTCCCCGGTCGCTGTTCTGTCACGTCAGCAGGTCTGTCAAACCCCAGAAGCCGCTCTACATCCTTGTCTTCTGCTGACAGTGTCGCTGCGAAGTCGCTGATAGCAGATTCTTTTTCGGTCTGTCGTCACGTGACATGGGTGTTGTCACTGTCTGGATCGTGCGACATGACACAGACAGGCGGCCTGTTTCCTCCTCGATAACCAATCAAATCTCTGTTAACAGCTCGACGACAGCAAGCAAGAGCTTGGGAGCTGGTGAGAGCAAAAAACTTTGGTGATGGTAATGTTCTCATGGAGTCGCGAATTACCTACTGGGGAGCGAATACTGCGGAAATAAAGGGAGCACCGCACGAGGTGGAGGATGAAGGAGACAGACAAAATTGCTAATGCAGTGATAAAGAGTTAGATTCTTCTCCTTCATCAACAGACTGGACGTGGAAAGGTATTATGGAAAAACTGCATGTACGTATGGGTGTGTTTGTACATATTTCTCTATGCCGTCGCATAGTGACCATCTTCAGCCAATCGCATCTCTCATAGTGACCATCTTCAGCCAATCGCATCTCTCATAGTGACCATCTTCAGCCAATCGCATCTCTCACAGTGACCATCTTCAGCCAATCGCATCTCAGCGTATTGTGTAGAAAGCCCAACGTCGACAACGTGGGCGAACAGGAAGAGAACACACAGCCAAAAGAATGTGAAATTTAGTAGCTCCGAACCCAGGTGCTGAAGAAAGGTAAAGAATTATGAAAAAAACTTACAGCGAGTGTAACAGCAAACAAAAACTAAGAACTACAAAAATCTCAAAGTCTTAAAGTCACAGAAGGTTAATGAACAACAGTAATCTTGTTTCGAGTGTGACAGTAAAGGCAAAGACAACAACACTAAAATATGTAGAATACCTTTGGATTTAAGAAAAACAAGCGTTTCTGAGTTTCTTGCTTAAATCAGGAGAAATGTACGCTGCACGCCAAAAGACCACAGAGGTATCAATGGTCAGTTAAAGCCCAACACACATCTTCGGCTCGGAACAGAATCAACAGAATAAATCCGCCATCTCTGCATGCATCCATTCTGTTCTCCACTCTCTCCAGAGCTAAGGTGCCTCGGTGGTCTAGGGGTTAAGGCGTCCGCATCCGAGGCGGGAGGTCGGTGGTTCGCATCCCGGCCGAGTCATACCTAAGACTTAAAAATTGGCAATCTAGTAGCTGCCCTGCCAGACGCCTGGCACTACAGGGAACAGTACTAGGACTGGATGGCCCGGTGTCAGTATAATGTGACTGGGTGGGACTGAGGTCCATGTTGCGCCATCAGTCCCACGTGTGGCAGCACGTAAACTTTGTCTTAGCAACACCGTCCTGATATGCACATAGTTTGCGACTGGACGTTAAGCAACAAATACCCCTCCCCCTCCAGAGCTACTTATTTTACGCCGGGTGAAGGACGCGGGCACTTTCGAACTTGCACCTTAGTCGCTGTTTACTGCAAGCCACCCCTTACACGTACTTCTGAGGCCATTTCCGCCGAAGTGGACTTGGAGCACACAATTAGCTGGAGTTTCTGTTATTAGCTTTTACGCTCAAAAAGAAATTCCCCGCACGTAGCTACTGCAACGGTGTCGGATTTACATTTAACTTTGACAACTGAGCGTCTTGGATTTCTTATTGCATAGACTTCCTTGGTGAAACACGAATCGTGTATAAGCTACTTTCCAGTCATTGCGGTATTTGAAAAGGAGAATCCTTTGTGTTGCCTTATTGTCAATATTCTTTGAAACATTTATGAGGTCGGGTTCACAAAGGTCACGAACTAAGCCCGAGGAAGCCTAGGGCTGATGGAATTAAAGGAGAGAACAAAGCGCACTCCATAGGGACATGAGAGGTCGAAGGCCCATGACTGCAAAGTACAGTGCACAAGCCCTATAGTGTCTGTTAGGTGGCAAGTCTTTGGGCTTAGATTATTAGCAGTGAAACGAAGACTTGGCGCTTTATTTCTGGTCTCCCCCGCGCATGAAAAGGTAGTGCTGTGAGAAACCCACGCAGTATGGTAGGCAATGGGCGGTACGAATTGCTACAAAACGTTTCTGAATTTTCACATCCGGTTTCGATGAATAACAGTTTGGCCAGGCCAGAAAAAGTGCTAATCTTAGCAAGGGCCCTTCTTCCAGTCACCATCCACAGCTCTGGAATACCTTATTCTTGCAAATTGGTGATCGCCGACATACACCTTTTAGAATATGCAAATTAACTTAATTAGCATTGACCTCCGTTCCTGGGCGAGTGATTAACGTTGGCCTTACACGGTTAAACATGTCGAATGAAAACAACGGTTTAAAAAAAAATTCGATGTCTGCCGTCCGCAGAATACGATTAGTCTCAATTTCGATTGAGAGATTTCTCCCTTTCTCTTTTTGAAGACCACGACGAAAACGTGTGTCTGCAAAAGGAGATTTGATTAAACTTCACACAACGAAATCCCGCTTTTCTTGCAGACGGTGAACCAAGTCTTTGCCGCTGTTTGCGTTAGACTTGATTACACCGTGTGACACGGGCGTACACAACAAAGCTTGCATGGCATGGTGGCATGGCATGGCATGGCATGGCATGGGATACTCACAACCTTCGCGTCCAGAAAACCCATTCGTTCTGACCAACTATCGCTCTTCTTGTTGACCTCCATGACTATTTACCATAGCTTACCTGCAACACATACAAAGCAACATAATAAATGTTGTGCATGAAATGCTTGCGCAATAATATCTATCACCTAAGTCCCGACCTTTTATAAGGCCTCAAAGTCGTATTCAGAGAACATGGTAATATTATGTGAGAAATGACAGATTAAAAAAAACAAATGTGAGGAAAATTTTATAGAAGCAAAAGATGGAATTAGTTCAGTCTGCATGCAAGGATGCCAAAGGGTGACATCAATATTCTGTTTGAAATTTCAGCAGTTGTCTGCACAAATTGCTATGGTGGACTCAAGCATGCACGTGATAAATATACTATTACCAATGACCTTAAAGCTAACACGAAAAGAAACCACATCGTGCATATTGTCACACGTGCATATATTAACTACGTATTAAACCATGTGCGTCTGTTTCCAAACACGAGTGTATGTGAGGGAACGCGCGTGTGTTTGAGCAACAAAAGCAACCGAGGGCAAGAATGTGTGTGTGCGTGAGTGTTCATGCTTCTATGTGCGTGCACGCGCGCACGTCTTCGGACGTACTTTGGCAAATAAATGCAAATTTCTTCAAAATGACTAACACGAAGAGTAAACAACAACAAGAATTTTATAAAAAGGAAGAACTCATGCCTTCTTTACAAGCAGAAATAGTTACACGAAACACTGAGCCACAAAGGAAAAAACTCAATCTTCTTCACAAACAGAAACAGTTACACGAAAAGACGAGCCATAAAAATGGAAAGAACTTCTTTAGAAGTAGAGACAGGCACAAGCAGAGACAGGCACAAGCAGAGACAGGCACAAGCAGAGATAGCCACACGAAAAACTGACCGAGAAACATCGAAGACAAGCTGAGAGGCACAAAGACTGTATCAGGATAAAGCACTAAAGAAAGGCTAAGTGAGTTTAAGTCAGGTTACTGACATTTTCTAACCCGCAAGTCTTCTTCAGCTTGCTCTCTCAGTTAGAACAACCATGAAAGTTTCGTGCATCGTGAGTAACGGACAATCGATGCACGGCTGAACGAGCGATCGCTTGTCCTGCTTGTTTATCTACAGTCAAGGCTCCTTCACAGTCCAGTCGGACGGCAGCCAATATACTGATAAGTCAAAGTCAAAAGTATGTTGCGGACCGTGTCACGACTGATGACATCAGACTGTTTCCCCATTCCTACCCTGCATTTGCAGCTGCTGCCAAGGAGTCAGAGCTCGAGCGGGGCCGTTCATGTTGCTTTGTCGCAACATCGTAATTGGCGTTAATGGCCTGGTTGAAATCTGCCAGGGAGATTACCTAACTGTAAGCATGAATGCAGTGGAAGACACGTAACAGACTTGAGTGAATAGCGAAAAAAGCTCAGAAGTATTTGTACATAAACAGTCCAGCGCAAAAGGTCAATATTTCCAGCTTCTAAAAGGGCAGACAGCTGCGATCTTGCGCGCCTGAGAAACTAAAAACAGCTTGTGATTTCCCGGAATCGTTTTCTTTGCACGATAAATGTGTTTCCTCGTTGAGCGCACACGCCTTCTCCGTGCAATGGTGTTTACGTCTTGGCGATTACGAAAAAAAAAGAAGGAAAAACTCTGTTCAGAAAACTTTCAAAGCAGCTTCAAGGCAGACACACGTCTGGCTTGATCGATGATGAAAAGAATTGAAAATGCACGTACTACGCGTTGGAACGCGTGAAGCAGTCAGTCTTATCCACTCCCTGAAGCATATATTCTTCATCCTGTCTGTTGCATCGGCTGTGACACCGATCTAAATGTGCTCGCAAGAGATACAGAGATCTCTTTCATCAGGGGCCTACACAGACTGGGCTCTCACTTCCTGTTTGCGCAAAAGAATATCGGCGTGAGATTGGGGTGGGTGGGGTGAGAGGGTGAAGATGATTGTAGATAACAGATACAGCAGAAGGATTTAAACGATAGCGAACAAGGCAACTGGATATTGTTCCTGGAAGGAGCAAATGTTTGCATAACCAGACAGGTGCGCGGACATCAATAGGGAGATGTGGCAACATTTAAATCCGTATATGTAAGTGGGTGCGTGGGTGCGTGTGTGCGTCAGCGTCTGTGCGAGTGCGCGCCTGCGGTTGTATGTGCAAGCGCGTGTGCGCGAACATGGGGGACCGCCACTGCCCAATAAATGTGTAGCTTCTTTGCATTTTTACTTACACGGTCTAACATACAAAGTATGAATACCGGGAAAGGAAGTAGGCCTGGCCTTGTAAATTGAATCTACTCACTCTCCGAGGAGAAGGAAGCACTGGTAAAGTTCGCAAGGGTTATCTTGTGTCAGGGCCATGAGGAAAATCTAACATGACTTTATTGCGTTAGGGTCCGGAGGAAACAGTCCGTCACGGCGTCACATAGCCGAGGTCATGTTACATACGAAGCACAGGAAATACACCAGGAATCAAGCAGGGAGCTCTTCCGTTCCAAAAACAAAAGAAAGCAATCTAGCCTTCATCCACGCTGCCAAAGACGTGCTGTACCTGTGATCCTGAGTTTGAAGGCAACAGCTTAATGGGAGCTCTAGTATTCGTTCTGCCTGACCAGCCTCCAGACATGCGATGCTTTTATCGATAAAACGCAATTACTTTTTGTTCGTGGCGATAACGCACCGAAGGGCTTCCACAGCCAGAATCACACGGCAGAGATCTCGATGCTCCGCACATAGAATTCGTAGTGTGACAGAGATCGCGATGGTACACTAAAAAGAGTTCACAGCCAAAATCACACGGCAGAGATCGCAACAACCATCAACTTACACGACCATTTCTGACAACGATTATCTTTCGATCGCAAAGTTGCGAAGCCTTTCACCACATATTTGCAGCAAACACCTCTTGTCTCTAGTTCCGCGTTCCAGCACGAGGGGGGGGGGGGAGATTGGTGCTTAACGTTCAGCCGCAAACTATGTGCATATCAGGACGGTGTTGCTTAGACAAAGTTTACGTGCTGCCACACGTGGGACTGATGTCGCAACACAGGCTTCAGTCCCACCCAGTCACATTATACTGACAACGGGCCAACCGGTCCTAGTACTGTTCCCTATAGCACCAGGCGTCTGCCAGGGCAGCTATTAGATTGCCAATTTTTAAGTCTTAGGTAGGACTCGGCCGCAATGCGAACCACCGACCTCCCGCCTCGGGAGCGGACGCCTTAACCACTAGACCACCGAGGCGGTCGCAGCACGAAATCCTGTCTGTAAAATAGGCTTCTTGGAGGTCTCTTCCAACAACAGCTGAATTTCTTGTAAGTTAACAGCGTAACGGCTGTGTGCGTGCGTGCGCGCGCGTGTGGCCGTGTGAGTGAGAGAGGGTGAATGAGTGTCCGCGTGCGTGACGCTGTGTGAGTAGGAGAGGGTGAGTGAGTGTGCGCGCGCGTGAGGAAGGAAGTAAAAGTACGTTAAAGTCAATGTGAATTTATTTGTACGAGATTCTGGTTTTCTACGTTTAGTGGAACATCACGGATTTCGCGTTACAAATGTTCACACCAGTGAGATCGACAGATTAACAGTCCCACAGATCAACAGTCCCACAGATCAAAGCAGCCTGTGAGCTGATGTTCCTGGAACAGGGAGTGAGGCAAGGATTCAGAGAGACAAGAAACAGGCTGAAGCCTCCTCTGTTTCTCCAACGACGAAGAGGAGAGAGAAGGACAGGACGGATGGACGGATGGAGAGGCCCTCTATAAAAAAAATTTCATTTGATCCCCCCCCCCTCCACACACACACACACCAAAAAAAGCGTCAGATAAAACTAGATAAACTATAAACCCGAAGGGCGCTAAGCCCTGTCAAGTACAAAGCCCAAAAGGAGTAGAAGTGTGGCAAAAGGCACGATGAAAACCACAAGAGAAATCGCCACTGACCAGCGTAACTAATGGACAGCGTTCATCACCGACACCCATTGAGGTGGAAAGCATGTGGCGTCTGGAGACTGCCACTACACAAGACGCATTGAAAAGCCCTTTTCCCTTGCCATCCATAACACATTGCCCCTTATTGGTACGTGGAGAAAAATGTCCCAAGACGAGCTTCAGAGTTTCCGCAGCATAAACAATGTGGTGTGTCCTGGGTAGTGCTCATGCTAATTTATAACCTTCCACGTTTCCCTTCGCTGCTGTCTGTCTCGCAAAATATATAGATATATAGATGTGCGTATCAATATAGATACGAATATAGATGTGGATATATAGGTATATAGATATGGAGATTGAAATATGGATTATGTATAGATGTAGAAATAATACCTTTCTCGTTGTCATCGCTTCGAATTCTCTACAAAGGAGCCGCCATGGCTAGTTGTGCAAACCACAGAGAAAGCGTAAAGACAGCTAGAGATCATCTTTGCATTTCCTCGAAGCCCTATGTATTTTCATTCATTCTGAACTCGATTTATCTTGAGCGCACATGAGGACTCATGAGAGTTCTCTGGTCTTATTCGGGCTTGAATATATATGTATATGTAGACAATATATTCAAAGAAAGGAAGAAATGCTTAGACTGAAAAAATCCTGAACGTATCCATCCGTTTACAAGACTGATTTGCTTTGACTTTAAAATACCGAGATGTCGAAAGAAGACGTGCGATTCCCTCTGATGTTCAGTATATAAGGCCGACAGGAAGAAATCTAGTTCAGAAATATGCGATATGCGATGTGATATCTAATAACCAGTTAACCTGATACGTTTTCCCCTTATTACTTGCTAGAAGTGCACGCCGGACTCTCGAAGAAATATTTTAATGCACCAGTCTTTGTCGGAAAACCATAAGTATTTTTTCTTCGGGAAATTTCTTTATTTTTAACCAAGTACAGTTACATACCTCCCCATTCCTCTCTCCCGGCTAAAAGAGGATGAGCTTTTCTTCAAAGTTCATTTAAAAACGAATGTAAAGGCATCTCGCAGCGCAAAAAGAAGGCACACTGTGTCCTCCACCTGAGCGTTTGGGGAACTAGGAAAAACTACCACTAGATCAGTCAGAGTAATCATCAATCTAAATCATCAAGGGATAGTACTAGTCTGTACCTGCAAGGGACAATTACCATTTAAGTTTCAAATATTGGTGTAGAGAAGGACTAAAATCAACAAACCTTCCGTAAATAAGGTCAGACCGGACTTTAACCGGACATTTGTAAACCTGGCGACCAATTGCACGCAGAGAAGGAAGTTAGCATCTCAGGGCGGGGAAATAAACTTTTAGACGAACCACACTTATGCGAACCAGTGACTCTGGCGCTAATTAAAGTATTTATGAACCTTCACAGAGTGTGACTGTAACTTTTGGACAACTACGTCAGTGGATAAGTGAGGACAGTGGTGCTGGCGAAGTTAGTTCTGTTGGGGATCATGGGAGATGTTTGTATGTCTGCTAGTTGTGGGAAGTGAGGTATTTGTTAATATTAGTGAAACATGAATTGAATTCGAATAGTGTTGTACTCCGGAAAAGTATTTATCAACTTGTAATTGCTGATATTAAAGTGTGTATACTGGGAAAAGTAACGGATCAACAAGATAGATTTAAATAAATTAGTAGAATTCTACACGTGTGTTGTGTTATCCCCCCCCCCCTTGTCCCTTGTGTAATGGAGATTGCGGAGTGCTCGGGAGAACGAAAGAACACGCCACAACCTTTGTGTGTGTGACTGGGTGCGTACATGGTTGTGGTTGTGACAATCGCTACCAAAAACAACAAGAAACTGCCAATTTGGATTGGGAAGACTTGGTTAGATCGAAACAATCCAATTTACTCGCGCTCCACAGCCTAATAACCTATGAGATGATCACGCCGACACTGTTTTCTTCAAGCAAGCTAGGTCACTTAGTCAGGCGATGTAAGCAACGGGCAACGGGGGACAATGACGTTGCTTACAAAAAAAAACAAAACAAACAAAGGCTGAGAGCCGAAGGCTCCCCGCCAGTGCGCACGCTGCGTGGACACAACGGCGAACGGAAATGGCCACGGGCTTCAGACGATAAGCCAGCCCCTAAATCACTCTGGCAATGTAGCTGTACAAGATGTCCACAGGCAGTAGTGATCAGGCGGCCTCTGAAATCACAGCGAGTTTATGACCGTAAACGTGCCCCGTGCTCTTTGAAGAGGCATAACCCCTACACCAACCATGCTTTTAGCTTGTGCTGGAACATCGTAAAAGTTGTCGTTAAGGCCTCCTACATATTTACACATGCAAAACATGTGTGTCGATCGTTAGCGTGCAAAGAACTAGAGACACGACGCACGGCTAATAAAACCATGATTTTCTACTTGAAAAAAGTCATAAATAATGGTGAAAGGGATGTCTAATGTATTAAAAACGTTAATTCCCGATTGACAACTGTGACAGACTTGCCCGGGGCTTCTGGTCTTTGAGATCATTTACAAAATTCGAACTCTATTTACTCTATTTACATCCCACTATCTTTTCCAGACCACTGAGTGCATTTCCGACCAAGGATACTATTTCGTGTAGGATCGCTTGGTTGATCAATCTCTGTCCCTATTTATGGCTATTTCACAACTGGTTTTAGAAACTTATTGCAACCATCTGCAGCAAAGGTTTAATCCGGTTTCGTGCTCAGTGAAGACACTACCCATACAGATTATATCTCAACGAAACTGAAATAACTATGCGCTCGAACAAGACTTCCATCCAGTTCTTATGCAACGAAATTAATTTTTGTTGTGGACAGTAGCAGAAGATTTTCCCACTTTTTCACTGCCATGAGACAAGACCCCGTCCACCGCTGTCACGCGATTTAGTCAAAAGGTGTCCAACCGGCTTAATTTGCAGCATATGGTTCTGCGACCTATACCGTTTCGCCACTCGTCCATGATATGAGTTGAACACACCTGTTAGCAACGTTTATGTACTTCAGTTCATGCAACTATCCTGCGCTTACTTGCTACATACAATAATGTTCGCACACGGGCTTCCCGTCCGTTCTGCACACGTCACATGCTGCACCCCATGGCCTCGCAGCACGCTGTCTGCTTCACGTCATTTCAAGGTGCACGAAAAGCGCACCTTGGAAAAGTTTCAACCGGCAGCAGATCCAGGTAAGGAAGCGCCCCTCTGCTAGATAGCGGCCCTTCGAAACAGGTGTCATGGCAACACACGTCAACGCAATACGCACGCGCAGTGGAAAGGTGGGTGGTGGGTTGGGAGAAGTTATAAACATCCGCAGGGATCACTATTCTCTTAGAAGCCGCTCGCAGCGCCCCCACCCGCTTCAGGGATATCGGAGCGGAGCGCACGAGTCTAGGGATATCAGCTGCGTTATCACGCAAAGATCAGACGGCGTGTGGCATACCTCCCTTGAGATATCTGTATGCTCGTGCTAATCGCTTGAGGCCCTCGCTGACAGGCAGTTGTGGTACAGTGAGCCCGCATTCGGCCTTCACCCACAGTACGCCGATTGGAGGAGAACTCTGCAGTAAAGCCATCTTTGGTAAAACAGTAAAAGTGCATTTGCACCTACCGGAGAGGCAGAAGGTGTGGTAGCAGTAAGGCCAACAATTCCAAAGAATGGGCGTGGTAGAAGGTCGAGGAGGGGTGCGCTTATGTTCGAATGCGAGCGTGTGTGTGTGCGTGAACCTGTGCGTGGGTACGTGTAGTTGTATATGGTTAACCAAGGGCCTGCAGCTACAACGGTTTGTAGTGTTTGGCCAAAAGTGATTCATTAAATGCCAGTGAAACTACTCTTATGTGTAATAAATTTATCGCACGGACCACCACCCAGCCTGCTCCCTTACCACACGCACGCACGCACACACACACACACGAGGGTAAAAACGTATAAACTTCCTTTGTCTCTTGCACCGTAGTGTTGATGTGAGCCGCTTTCATATCATTCTTTCCTTCTTTACGAGGGACAGCAACTTCAAATCAAAAGGCGAGCGAAGTAAAGATGAAACAAATTCTTTCGACCTATAAATTCAAGCGATGAAAGACTTCTCAGGAAATTAGCACTACTGCCGACTGGTGCGATTACAACAGATATCAAATTCAAGAGCACTCCATTTTCACTAAAATAACATACCTGTTATTTCAGCTACAGACACGAATACGTCATTCTTGCCATCACCATGTGTCAGTCCGTTTTAGCCAATATTAATTTTTGTTATTATTTCACTTTTGTCAGATGAGAATTTCCTTTCAGCTTTTACTCTCACCACCCACGGGTCTTTGCAAGAACTAGAGTTACTCCCACACAGGCAGACTAGATAAAAAAAAAAAAACCACACACACACACACACACACAGGCGATTAGAGGAAGTATCTGTCATCGTTTGATGAGTCAGGGCTTGCCTATTGTCTAAACTGCATCTGTCCAGTCATCAAGCCCATACATTCTTAGAATCAAGCCTGCTTGCATTGTGTGACGTCTTTTGCAAAGTGCAACAACTTGCGTTGAAGCAACAATACGAACATGCATTAACAAGTTATTTATTTAAATATGCCTCATTGATAATGAGAATAAATTCTATTTAGAAATTGAAAATCTCGCATTTGATTTTCAAGAATGTGGAACTAATTGTATTCACTGCAACAAAGCGAACGTGCATTAGGTGTTGTTGTTGTTGTTTTTTTTTAATGTACCGCATAGATAATGGTACGAATTTTAGAAACCGAAAATTTGACTTTTAAATTCTTATTACAAGTTTTGCATCTACCTTTGGGGGAGGGGTGTTTGGGGTGGGCGGGATACCCAAGACAGCTTCAGAGGTCGAAGACTGGACTAGAAAGAAAGCCGGGTCATCCCTCTTATGAATCTAAATAGTTCATCCTGTAAATACTCGCTATGTGTAAGTAGTATTCTCATTTCTTTCAGTGTACTATAGATTTTGTGATTTTCTTGTGGGAAGATTAGGGGTGGATGGCGGCTCGGGGCACGGAGAACAGTGAGATTTAAAAAAACATAAGTGCTACAGTGACAGAGTTTACACCTATGCATGTGTCGTCCTCCTAACGGCCATCGTTTGGAGCGAGCACGTGAAACGACACATTCGGGGTTAGCTCCCATGTGACGACAATAAGCCTCCACAACTTTCGGGCTCAAGGAACTCGGTTCCAAATCCCACCCACTGCACCGATGTCTCTGATTCTGACAAGAGATCTATTTAGGTTTTAAACAGTCAGTGAAAGCCACATAACTTTCGGATGTCCTAGGCAACTATCGCATGTCACCATAAGGGACTTCGCCCACTAAGCGAAAGTTGAGATCGAAAGGCGATACCACAACACCGGCCGGATGCAAATACTCTTCCTAACGCCTGGTCCCAGTATGGCATATGCTGACGCTGGCGGAATCGGACTCAAAGTACAAACATTTCGTTTAGTGCAATGTCGTAGTGTTTCCACTTGCGGTCGGGCGGAGCACTGGCCACTAGCAGTTCAGGCTTCGACTTAAGCAAACCAAAGCTACTGCTTAATCTTAAACCCTACCCCCTCCCTTAATCCCATCTCGTGGGGGAGAGAAACGAACGTTGCGGCATCGAACTAGCTACCTTCCAACTGCTAACGCCGACAAAGCCGATATTGTCATAACAGAACCTGCGCTGTGACGTCTCCCAATATGTAAATACGCTTTTCCTTATTGGCACAAGTACGTGAGATTGTGCCGTTTGAGCATACTGTTCACAAACATGCGTTTGGGAAAAAACACGGCAGCCCGGATGTGTCCGATCTCGGCTGTTGACGCTTGGTGTAGCTTGGCCATAACAGCCCCTTTTTCTCGGACACGGTCCACTGAAGCTGAGCTAACGTTTGTACGGTGACGCCTAGCAAAGTAAAAAGCGTTGATCCGTTTCGTGACAATTTTCTCCTGCCGTTCAGTCATTTACGAAGAAGGAAAAAAGGCCAGTTCTATTTGCGTTTCTTGTCAATAGCGTGTCAGGTCGCTGATGCAAAATAAATGTAAATGTAACTACCTCTTTGGGGAGAGTGGCGTGTCTGTTATGCCACGGCTTTATGTTCCAGCCATTAACTACACGTCAGCATGGCAATTTATAGACCACAAAATGGCCGCGTGTATTAGTAAAAAAAAAATAAATGGAAATATCTTTCCCTCTTCCTTCTTTACTCCTCTCTCGGTTGATTTTCGCTTGCGCTTTTCCTTGAACATTTTGATTTTCTACTGCATCTGCGTTGATGTTAGTGGCGAGTTTATGAAGAAGCTTATACCTACCGAAATCTATTTTAGCTGCACAGTGATGTAATCTATAACAACGGAGGAGGTGAGTATAGGAGAGATAAAAATGAGCTGGGAAGGAGAGATGGAGTAAAGAGATAAGGAGAGGAAGAACGGGACAGAAAGAAGGGCGGGTAGAAATGGAAGAAGGAAGGAGAAAGAGGCGTACGTCCATCTTAGAAGATGACCTGCTCGCCAGAATTGTATGCAAGCTGCTCCAGAACAAGAAAACTGCGCTTGTGTCCAATGTTCTGTGCACTTGCGTCCTAGCATTCTATACGGATGCTTTCGACTTCCAGGTAGGACGCCTCCTCGTGGCACCTGTCTACTTTGACACCATTTCAGAAGAGCTCCTCTCTCTCCTATCTCCATATCCCCGTCCCTCCCCCGCCTCCCTCCTTCTCCTCCCTCCTCCCACTCCCTCAGAGTCCCTAGTCCTCCTTTCCTCCCTCCACTCCATATCTCCTTCCCGTTCCTTCTCCTCCTCGATACGTAGCCAAGGAGAAATACTTGAATCGCGCGTGAGTTCCCGTAACTCCCAAGTACCTTTGCCGGCTGTGTGGCGTTCTTAACGGAATCTGCAAGGATTACTGGCGATGCGTGGGGAAGTTTAGCAGGTGGCACGATTGCAAGGGAAACTAACATGTCCGTGACTCTCTACTCCCCCTGTAGGACCTCTGACGTCACGACTTAGCCTTCTTCACGATCCTAGCTTCTGTCGAACTCTCCCCACCCACTTCCACAAGTTAGGCATGCGGGTGAGGTGGGGGCGAAAGGAGGTGCACTTCCCGTCCGACTGCCTCCTGGCTCTGAGGTGAGGTCACGAGAGGCGGTTGGGGGGGTGGTGCTGTTACACAGGAGGAGATCCGTCTTTGCCCGGTTAGGTCAAGGGCGAAGGCCTCCAACGGTCTAATTTCCCTGTGAGTTCAAAGGTCTTGTCAGCAGTTACTTTGCATGTGTCGATTTCATTATGTGTCTGAACCCCACACGCTAATACGCCAGGCCCCGTATGCATGTAGACGGTACTAAATTTATTCCCGAATAGAGGATTTTTTTTTCTTTCTCTGAAAGCGATGTTTCGGCGAACAAGGACGACCGAATATTACTGTGTACAGGACAACCGAATAGCTGACTTATTCCTGTAATGGCGGATATTCCAGAATAAGCACGAAAATCTAATAGCTTATTCTCTCGTCATTATTCGGTAATATTGTAATTTATTCAGTCGTCCCAGGTGGGAATATCTCATTCCAAGTTCCTCGAAACAGCGTTTTCAGGGACACAAAAAAAATCCGCTCGACATATTTGATGATTTAAATATATATTTATATATATATATTTCGAAGAGCTGATATTTTGAGCACTGTAAACGAAGTTAATGCTGCCACAGAAGTTGTGAATAGGCACTGCTACAGGTCAAGGTCATGCCGACTGCTGACAGGCGGTCTGCTATTTTGGTTAAGGCTTTTGTTTTTCAGGGTGACTGCATCCAGCAATGCAGGTCGTTGGACTGCCAGTTCTTCAAGAGAATTTCAACCTCGCTACTGGTTGTGCTGGACCAGTATGGTCTGCGGAAGAATTTTCTTTATTTAGCGTTTGCTGTGAATGGGCAGCTATGTTTAATGGTGGAAAGAGGCTACTGAGTAAATATAGATGAAGCTTTATGCCGTAGAGATCCCAACACAGGACTCACGGCTGTCGCTTCCTTGGGTGGTTTTGATTGGTTTTCTCACAGTCTACTGCAACGTTTGGGGGATATTTTCGCGAATGACTCGAAATCCTAATATTCTCACATCTGTTCTCTAAGTACGGCTCGCAGGTACACGCTCAGCTAGGGAGGCGGGGGGGGGGGAATCTGCCATGGTACCTTAATTCGTCGTCGACATTCTTTCTTCGTGACAAGAGCATGGCTGCTTTAGCTCGCAGATAGCAATGTGTTTGTCAAATCACACCAGGCCAGTATGAAGGTCCATGCACTCTGTGTATGCTTCACGAACAGAAACAAATGATTTAAGAAAAAAAGACAGTTTTCCTTCCGTCCTGTTCGGGTTCCTGTACTATACCCCCCCCCCCCACGCCCCCAAACATCCAGTCCTGTGACGTTGAATAGTGTTAAATACAAAATCATCGTTTAAGTGCTGACACTCCGCGAACAATACGCAATAGCGGGCAAAGCGCGGTGCACTTCCATTACCTGATTGTTCTGGGTGCTTCTTGCTGCCGATCAGACCCCAAGCCAGACTCTATTCAATTCTGTGTCAGAAAACCGACCACTGGGTGCAACTTAATTGTAATGTAACACTGCCATTTAAAAAGGGTCAGAGCTGGGACGAGCGGTTGTGGGGGCGGAAGGCTCACCTTGATTAGCATGTGCAAACTTGCGTCTCGAGTGCGGCAAAGGTAGAGAACTCAAAAAAAAGGTGAATACCTTAGACGCATAGGTCGCTGAGACTTTACCTAAGGGTCCAGAGGTTACAGTGACCAAGGAAACTGGGTCAAAAATCTGAGAATGATATGCTAACAAGTTGCTTCATAAATCAGAAATCTTGTAAATGATCCCGTGGAAAAGGTAACTGCGTCAAAACTGCGCAGAATGTGTCCAAACGCCCAGCGGGTCGAAGAAAAGGGAAGGGGACGACAAACGGATGACGTCATAGTTTGAGCTGCGGGTGAAGAAGCCAGATCTGCACGTGCTGACCGATTTAATCAAATAACGCGCCTGTCTGCGAGATGCTCGGCGCGCGTGCAAGTGAGCAAACCAGGCCAGTCGGTTGGGCCGATCAAAGAGCAAGTAAAGCCTGTAAAACACGAACACCTTCAACCGCACTTTCTGACACGAAGCGACGGGCCACCTGGGTACGATTGTGACAGTTCAATGGCCAGAGGATGGCTTTTGCACGCGGACTGTCTGAACCAGACGTTGCGTTTACATACTCTCTACTTCTCAGCTGATGATCAATGGGGCAAAAAGCTGGAATACGAAGTCGTTGGGGGAAAAAATTGTCCCCGAGATATATTTTCTAGTCGTCGTCTGGGGCTCATAAAAAAACATTAGCTAAGGGAACAAATGTGCTATCCGCATAGTGCGCGGTGGAACCGTGGAAGCTGTTTAATATCTGACCGCTCTAGCATAGACGTACGGTTCTTTGTGAATTATGGTGCAGAAAGAAAGACAGATGATGATGATCATTATTATTATTTGGAATAGTTTCGGTTGCTGATGCTGAAACACCGAAAACAAAATTAAGAACACGATGGTGAGACGAATCAATTTCACGGGCGCTGATAGAAAGCATCCGTGGCATTTGTAAAAGTTAACAAATGTCGATTTAGAAACGGATATGAAGTTTGGGCGGTTTTTTCCCCCTGTGCAGTTCGGCAAATGTTAAATCCTCTAAAGCTCCCAACAAACACAAACGCGCGCACAGGCAAGCTGGAACTTCCTGTGCCCCCTTCCTACCTCCAAAAAAAGACGGGGGGGGGGGGTGAACAGCCTCTAGTTGCTGCATGAACAGGATCAATAAGTGACAGCCTGGCAACGAACGCGAGTTTTGCATTGGAAAATTCCGCACTGCTGCGTTTGGAAAGGTGGACGGGGTGGGGGGGGGCGCAAACAAACTTCCCCAGTGCGCGCTTGTTAGACATGGGTAATCACCCTCCCAGCTCGATCCGTTTTATCTTCACCTGTCAGAAGCTGGTCTTGTGGCAACCCTGAAGTGAAAACATCATTTGTTGCCGTCAAAGACGACAACTTAAAGGAGCAGCTTCTCTGGGCGCCTTGCGGGTCTTTTGCTGCAAATTACCGCTGGGATGTTGGTGTCGGCGGGAGGGGTGGGGTGGTAAAACGGAGGGAGGGGAGGTGGCAGTGGGGTGACCGACTTCGACAACATCGCGTCCCCTAAATCAAGCAAACGTCACCAACTTTTTTGTGTCTGCTTTCCTAACACTGTGTGATTGTGAATCGTCCTGAGCAAAAATCCTTCCGTTATTTTTTCCAGAGTGTCGCTTCTCTGCTGGCGTGCTATGGGAGACCGCTTACATATTCGTTAGCATATGACCTCAACGCCTGTCGTCTATTCGAGGAACTCTTTCTGCTCTTAAAGTGTCAATGTGGTTTTATGCACAGTTGCCCGGCGATCACACACCCCTAATAACATTTGCAGCACTCAACAAACTGCTGCAAAAGACTAACACAGGGCACAAAGGCCAACGGAATGCTCACAATTGCAAGCAGGTCTGGTAACAATAGAAGGCTAAAGACCTGCTAACAAGCAAGGTCCTCTAGCACGATAAGCCGAAAGGCTGCTGCTGGTGGACAGCAAAAGGCAACGTAAATTCCAAAAGTAGAGGTTTTATACATTTCGAAATCAACCCCTTCCATTCGATATCCTGCTCACACAATCACGTGACATTCCAATACACTAAATATCTGATCAGGACAGAGACAAGTTAACTGTATCTCCATGTCAATCAGAAGAACAGGTTGAGCTCTGTCTAATTCTAGCGGCTGGGTTGGCGATCTGAGTGTTTCTGCCCCTTGGTCACGGACCTCTCGTAATAACATGGGCAGTTCACTCTGAACGACTATCCAATGCAGGTCGGTAACAACGTCATCTGTAGACGCCATTGTGACGCAACTCCCTACCCTTGCAGTTTCCAGATTTAACCTGGGTTTAACACACATAGCTACTGGTCGTCCATTGAAATCTTTTTTCTATCCCAGAGCGGTTGAGTCAGATCAACATCTTTCTTCTCGCGCTAACGCTATATCAGTCATACCCATTCGCACCTGCAGTCACCGGTCGGGTGGACACCTGCCTTACATCTGGAGCGTGACTGCGAGGTTCGCTTGGTCTTGCCGTTACATAATCGGCCCAGGTACAGGCTTAAATATAGAAGTTTAACAAAGAATATAAAATAAGATTATTAGCAAACATAAAATACAAAATATAAAATCTAGAAAATGTTGTGTCCTACCGAACACAAAACGTGACAACACCCTGTGTTATTTGATAATGTGTATCTCCTGGAGGAAGGAGTTGTGGTTTAGAAGAGTGACACCTTCATTTAAACAAAGGCATTTTAAGCATAAAGTGCAGCGCCTTTCCTGAGATCGCTGATGTACGGACTGTTGTCTGAATGTTTGTAATGCGTAGACTGTCACATTGCAAACAGATGCTTTTCCTGGAGATAAACTGGAGATGTTTGCTGTGAACTGAATACTTCCACTATACAAAGCAAGTCGTCCCTGCATGCACTTGGCCTCTTTCCATGTACCCCATGACAAGTAATTTTGTGTATGGCAAGTCCTTACAAACGTTTTTATGTGCACATTTGACCCAGAAAATTATAGACTGTACTCCATATTAAGGACGTATTGAGAACATATGTAATATTGCTGGGCTCCCCAGTCCCCCTTTACAATATGAAATATTAGACAAGACTATCAAAAAATGAAAGCTTCTAATGCGACAGATCGCACTCAGTTCATAAAGTTTTGGGCGTTTTCGGTACTAGTACAAGAACGTGCGCCAAATTGAGATCATTGATACGTGACTGTGTGCACGTGAAGTCGAAGATTACATTTGTCGAAGAAATTATTTTTAACGCATGGTAAAGATGTTTTCTCTGACTAGATGAACTTTCTAGGGCATGCAGTGTTCAACAGAGTGCAGCCTTCAATCTTATTGGCCAGCTTTCCTCTCGCGGCAAGCCAAGGGGAGTACGTCTGGTCTATATGACTGGAATATTATTGTTCCCGTAAGGTCACCCTGTCAGACGCGAGGACGGGCTGACCTGTTCCGTTTATAACTGCTAAATGTATAATAGTGGTCCTGTTGAGGCCTTTCTCCCCCTCTTTGGACGGGTGAGGGAAGGTGGGTGGACAGATTTGGACGCAAACAACCTACCTGCCCACACAGCCAGTCGGGATATTTCAAACCTTGCTCCTTAAATCGGGAGTTCTGGTAAATGCCTCATAGCTCTTAAATACATGCCGACAAGTTAAGTAATGCAGGTGTGTGTATGTGTGATACATCAGATCATTGCCACCGCCTTTCAACCCGCCACCCTGAACACACACACACACACCAAGCAAAAACGAGTATCCGGTCAAAACATAAGGAGTGAGGAGGAGAAAAATAAGAGGGACGCAGCAGTCACACGCAGTAACCCACACAAGGCAGTTTGGCCAGCGAATTACGCACACGCACATGCATACGTGCACAGTTCGGATATCCATATTTAGAAAAACCTGGTTTTCAAGGAACTTTCCACCCCGCAGAGAGAAAGCAATCGACTCGGGCGAGGAGGAAAAACAGTTTCACAGCCCCGCCACTTCCATGTCAACATCTGTGAGGCGCAGTTGTTGCGATCTCTCAGAATTATTCCTGGTCTAGGGTTGTTGTTTGTTGTTGGTTTTGTTGTTGTTTTGTTGTTGTTGTTGTTGTTGTTGGTCTTTCGCGTGCGAAGAGAACCCTGACGTCATCTGTGGGTCCATAGATAGCTGACCAGTTCGACCTCGGAAATATCGGTCGCTGTTGGGGCAATCGACGTTTTGTTGAGGTGAAATGATGACCACGTGAGTCGCGCGACACCTGATTTATTGCGAGGTTTATTGCGAGGTAGAGTTTTCCCACCGTCAGCCTCACCTCCAGGGCCTTCGCGATCCCGTGGCAGAATACAGGAAGAATACAGCTGCTGTTACCGCTAACGTCTCGATGAGGAAGAATACACCTGCTGTTACCGCTAACGTCTCCATGAGGAAGAATACACCTGCTGTTACCGCTAACATCTCCATGACTGTTCCATACAATAATTACGCAATATTCAAATTTCTGTCTTTTTTAAAACCCGTGTTACTCTCTATTCCTTTAAACCCGTGTTACTCTCTATTCCTTTAAACCCGTGTTACTCTCTATTCCTTTAAACCCGTGTTACTCTCTATTCTATTGGACAGAGAAAAGCTATTCAACCGAACAGAGAAAAGCATGAAAGACAAGCGCGAAGAAATTCAACTATTGCTTTTTCGTCGTTATTTTTCCAATAAAGGGAACACGTCCGGAGAAAGAAGAAAAGAAAACGTAACACTGGCTCCTTGAAGACGCTGCGCTATCGTCGATACACGACTGGGCGCAATACCAGACACCATTACCTGTCTCCGGACACGATGGATTGAGAAGCAAGCAGCAGGTAAGACAGGCATATAACATCGTGCCGACCATCCACTAAATGCCATGTAAATATGTCTCAGCGTTTGACGATGATCTCAGGGAAAAAATGTGTACGATGATGTCATCGAGAGAGAGAGAGAGAGTCTAAGGAAAGAACTATATACGCTCTTGGCAAGTTGCTGCCCCAGGAAACACAAGCTCAAACTCCTGGCGAGCGATTGGCTGAGGAACCTCAGGCCTTCGTTGCTACCACAATGTTTGTTTGTCCTCTCCGTCACGTCAAGATTTACCTTCCTCTCCTGGGCCAGCTTGCATGAGCGTTCGTATCTCCTGTTAGTTCGTAAAGATGTACATAAAATACGCAGGGCGAATAGGCTTTACGACAGCTCTTATAAGCGGAAGTGGCGATAAGTACACTAGTTCAAAGCCAGACCTGATGTGGAGCACTGCTTACTGTACCACCACATGCGCAAAAGCGGCTTACAGGAAGTTGAGGCGCTACGTAGGACGTCGTGTGACAGCAAGCATTAGCCACTCTAGGTAATGCCGCCTTTTTTCGCTTTTTGATATCCCGTGTAGCGCCTTAACGTCGGCTTAGTCTAGGGTAAGCGAGGCTGGGTTTGGGCAGGAGAGTGGACACGAAACACGATTTTCATTTGGTGTGAGAGAGAGAGAGAGAGAGAGAGAGAGAGTTTGTGTGTATGTTCGCGCCCTTCATTCTCCATTACCAATCTCCAGAAGTATTGTATATTTTAACTGCTACCCGACTGAAGGTAGCCGACAGCCGCGCGTTAAATTTAAAATTGGGGGTGGGAAGGCATGACGCGAGGATCTCGCCTGAAGACGGCATTTCTTCTATTATAAGTTTCTTCTTGTTGCGAGCCTATTGTGGTTTTACGAGATGTCTACAGTTATTGGCATCTTCCATTCTTCTAAGGAAAAAAATTAAGTCCACTCATAAGTTGATTTCTCTTACTGTGCCTTATCAATGTATACTGTTTTGTTAACTTTTCCTCGTGGCCTGTGTTTGATTTGTAGTCACGGTACAAGGAAACTGCAGTCACTTGCGTTCTCCATGTTTTGTTCTCCTGCCCTGTCCGCTGTTGAGCCCTAGAGTTATTTCCCTTCACCATGGCTCTGATTTTTACATAATATAATTACGTCGGTGTGGTGTGCGAGGGGCTATTTTTAACCAGAAAAATGTGCGTCCTTGTTCATCGAGTCTGTCTAAGGACACATTTGTCCGGTTAAGAAAAGCCTTATGTGGCATATCGCCTCCCGTTTCGAGTCTAGATTGCTGACGTCATAGCCTTAATTAACATAAGCTAAAAATACTTCTTTTTTCCCATTTGCATGTTTTGAAGGTGAGTTGTAAACCTGTTGCACCTAGCTAGATTATGGTGTTAGGATGGCGGGTGGGGGGGGACGAAGGGAGGGTGTAGTTTCGGGAGCCACACTGTATAAATAAAACATACGACGACTACAATCCTAGATAAGTTCTGCCCTTATTCTGTTTCCAGCTTGTCAGTTCCCCGCCACTGAACTGCCAATAACAATAAGAACAGGTTATAAGGCGGTGGATGGAGGAAACAAAATGAACTATATATATATATATATTTGAAAGAGCGTATCCACATAACATAAAATGTAGATGAAAAAAGAGAATCGCGGGAGCTGTGGGGAGGTTCCGCCGAGCCCAGCGTGTGGAGGGCATATTCGCGCAGTGCTACGTACGCCTGCGACGAAGTTTGCAGGTCACGCGAAAGCATCTGCCACGTCAGCCCAGCTGACTGGAATCCCCTGACAAATGCTGGTCTTAGGTGGCTGGCCATCGTCGGACTGTCGCTAAGTGCATGTCTTAGCACTGACCGCTCCGCTGATCAAACACATCGGGCCAAGACTTTGGTCTCGGCCTAGCGCGGAGACGATCTCGCTCAATTTCCGACAGACTGATGATGTTTCTGGCTGCAGCCAGCTCATCACGCAGCAGCGGGGGGAGTCGAGGTAGTGGGAGGGATGTGGCAATAACGGTAGGGCAGTCAAAGGTGGGTCTGGTGAGAGGGAAGTGGGTGGGCAGAAAGGCCAGGTGTCCCCACCCTCACCCCAACCCTTGGGCGTGGGGCAGAGGGACAGGAGGGGAGTGGCAGCGTTAGCGGATGGCTCTGACGTCACGCGCGTGTACTCCGTTGGTCAAATTTATAAAGGGAAAAATGCCTGGCTCGAGCCTCACCGCGTGCGCCAAGGGACTATCATTCGCCGAACGTTTCACGTGCACCGAGACTCGCTGCAACTGTTTACGTCCATCGACCAGCGGTCAGAGGAAATGAGGGTTGAGGGGAGGGGAGTAACTGTGGCCCAGGGCTGGTGTGCATGAGCGAACTTAATTTCTTTCTTTAACTTGCCTTAGTTATCTCGTAAGTTTGCTTAGATTTTTAATTAGCGCTGAGTACCGTCCGTGTGCATGGGGCCGACTTGCTGAAGTGTGCTTGCTTAGCTGAGAAATGGGACAAGTCGGCGTCGCGCATCTATTTCTGGACAAGCAGGGTAATCCCCACGCCCTTGGCTGTTTAGCATTAGACAGACAGATATTAATCTCTTTCGTACGGCTGTTCGTGGTAAAAGACGGAACGTGGGTGCAAGTCGTCCATCCAACTGCAGTCTGGGGTGACCGTAAAGTTCACACGCTGGATTAAGATTGAGTATTCGCCAGTCAAACACGTCGACAGTGAAAACAAAACTGTACTGTCACTCGGCAGGGTAAAAACTTACAATCGGAGACAATCGGTGGTTATCGGACACAGTGAGACTCGACCTGATCAAACATAATGATATTTAGACCTGAATGCGACACACTGGGACACGATGGAACTTATTTTAAGTTATTGCCACAAAAAAGGACCTCAGTCGGTCACATAAAAGGGTCGAGTGTAATTGATCATGTCCCACTGTGTACGTTTTTAAGTGATAACTTACAATCGCACCCAACCTCCGTACCCGATTGTAAGTTTCTACCGACCCTTTTTTGTGGCAGTGGATGACTGTCGTTCCTGATTATGTCACACAAAATAGTTCCACGAATTCATAAGAGTCAAAGGATTCTATCGTGAAACATCAAACCGCGTCGTAACGCGCGAAGCCTAAAAGCATAGCCTTTGGGCTGCCATCTTCCACAATTCTCCAGTCACAGAAAACATTTAAACTAGTTAAGTTGGCCGACTCAACTAAGTACGGATATATGATATGGGGGTTAGACTTAACGAAGTTGAGATCGCTCATGCACACCGATTTTCAACGTCTTAGTCGCAAACTTAATTTTAAGCGCGGTTTCGGCAACGTTAAGTTAGGTCATGCACATCAACCCAGGCTGCCCGGTCCAACAGTCCAAAGCATGTGTTCGTATCGCCTTTCCTCTCCCTACACAAATGTGAGCCGAAACATGCAGACAGAATAGCTCTAACGACTGCTGTTATGTTCCCTCTCCACACACACAGAAGGGCTCCTTGGGACACTTGTTGTGACCAGCAGTGCAGCTATGAACCCAGCTTACGGTGGGGTTGCATGAACGTTTGCATCTGCCATTCCGGTCATAACAGCGGGCGTAAGACCGTTCTCCGTGTGTATTTCACGCACCTGTAGGTGCGGAAAGGCAATGAAGCTGCCCATGCAACCCCACCTAGGGTTTTAACCGATCTCGTCCCACCGACGCTGACATGCACATCAAGTTTTTTTGTTTTTTTTTTACTGGCAACGCGATTCTTCGCTATTCCCCCTTTGCAAAAATAAGAGGGTGGGGGTGAGGAGAAAGAACAGTTCATCTGAGCACAAGGCGGAAGGACAGATAGACAAGCAGGCGGCAGATTCATTGACTGGCTGACAGGTACAGGATCTCGTCCTGTCAGTCCGGGCAACTTTCGGTCCACTGGGTGAACTTAATAAAATTCCAGGTCAGCGAGAGCTTTGCCTGCCAGGCAGCGCATCATCCACTCAGCTGCAGCGCCTACCCCAGCGAACACGCGTGATCGCTTTGATGACGTCGCCGCACCATTTTCAGTCTTTTTACCGAAACTTTGGGTGGAACAGCTGCCCGAGAAAAAACAGCGTTGGTGTGTCCAGGTATAGTTCAGTAGCCCAAAAGCTAAAAGCTTACAAAACAAAAAGTGCGCGTTTGCACGTGTGCATACCTTTGTATACGTATAGATACGTTCATTCGCAAATGTTTGTCTCCGAATGGACAGACAGGATATTGCACATAATATGTACGCATGCATTCCAAGAATTAAATAATCCAAACACATAAAACATGCGTGTTAAATAATGGTAAAAAGAATGTTGTGCATTCATCAAAAAGTCTTTTAAAACATGCTTACATGTCTAAATTTAAAGCAGATTTCTTTCTAGCCGCCCTTTACTTTGAAAACAGCTCACGCAAAGCACGGAGGTCTGCAGGAAAGCCAATTAACGTCGACCTCACCTTTCCCTTTATCGATGTCTGCGCTATCCGCTCACGTTTCTACAAAGCAAACATGCATTGAAACGCAGTTTCTACCTTCCATAAACCAGTTTTTCACGCCATCTTATCAGTATCACTGACGAAAACTCTGAATGTCTAGTTTAGCAAAACCGACAATTTTTAATCCATTTGTGCTCATATGCAATTTCGTCCTCACACAAGTACGCATGAATGCTTTAACGCACATATGCATGAATGCTTGAATACAGACAGACAGATATTACAGAGATGAATGCATACGTTCATCACGAAGTTCCTTTAAACTCTGACATGCGAACCAAAGACAGATGCGTCGCTTGGCCGCCTCAGATCACCGTGACCGTGTGTTTCCAGTATGTCATTCAAGCGCTTCGTCATATTGTTATGCCCTGAAGTCTAAACGCCTTCCTTCGCGTCAGAACTGTTTTCTTTTCATCTCGAATGTTATCATTCATCCGGCGTTTTGAAACCGCCGGAGCTGTTATCCCTGCTTCGCAAACAGTGTCAAACCGAAAACACAAAGAGCACAAACTTAATCTCCCCACATCAGAAATGTTGACGAATATTAACAGAACGTTGCTCAGCGTTTGTTTGGCTTATGACGTCAGCCCTCTTTTTAGAACAAAGTCGTGGTGAACGCCTTGCATATTTTTATCTTGTCACATCATTCTCCCAGTCAGCACGAGAATGCCTAATCAGTAGTGTCGTCTGACGCGATAGAAACCAGGCAACGTTGTAGATACACGGGACTGGACGTGTGGCCAGCCACATCCATCTCTTCGTTTCCATGTTTTCACCGATGCACGCGTCTGGACATCACGTTGGAACACGCAGAAATAAAAAAAAACCATTCCATGACACGAGCTGCGGGTCTAATCAAGCGTTATTCACAGGGCGTGTTCCAGCCTCTTTTTAACAGCAGTTCGAAACCTCATTCAAATCGCTGACATTATGTTCAGGAGTGTGGACTGAGACGGAAGAATGGTACATTTGTATTGCTTTTGATGTTGCTGATTTAGATGGAAGGGGTTTTAAGCAAACTGTTAATGGCGTGAGAGCTTGGAATGGATGACAGACAGACAGACAGAGAGGCAGGCAAGCAAGCAGGCTGTGACGTGGCGGGCCGTACCTTAACTTACTGGACTCGACTTCTCAGAATTACTGGACAAACTTTTATGGTGATCTCGTAAAAATGTAGATTTAATTGAGCAATCGTCACCAAAACCTTTACTGCAACAGGTCAATGGTTTCTACACCAGAGGATGACGACGCTATGAAATAATGTGAATAACTAGAGACATCTACCGAGGGAAAAGATTCTCATACTCTGACACGTTCGCTCAGTCTCACCCAGGCAAAACACTACTAGCTCAAGAGCCCCCCACCCTCGTGAAACACACAACTGTAGCGAACTGTTATTCAACATATATTTCAAACACTAACTGACTCGACAACATCAAATATATCTACAGGTTGTTTACAAAGAATCACCTTGCTCGTGTCTAGGGTAAGACGCTGCCTGATTACGTCATACCACGTGGTATCAGACAAAGAAGATAATCAAACTCCAGAGGGGAAATCAAACTGCAAAACGGCCTATGATCCCGCTCAATACACACATACAGTAAGTGACCGACAACAGAGCTCCTACTCTTGTCACTACTGAAACCACTACTTCTGCGACACACAACTCTGAAGCTATACAAACTGAATCAATAAGTGACCAACAACAGAGCACCTACTCTTGTCACTACTGAAACAACTGCTTGACCGCAATACACCGATACACTAAGTGACCGACAACAGAGCACCTACTCTGGTCACTAACGAAACTCCTGCTTTACTGCAATACACAGCTCTAAAGCAATTCAACGACCAACTATGAAGCTAAGACACTTCCACGAGCCGCACTTGTCTCTGTACCCTCTTAGCGTACTTGCCCGGCCACTAGCTTATGACGTCTCCTGTCTCCGGCAGGAGAAAACCACCTATCTTAAATAAACGCGAGTCCCAGACTCCAAGATAATCTATGGCAAGAGCAGTCCTACAAGGCACAACAACAGTCACTTACTACTTTGTCTAGTAGTCGGCAGAATACACCCCGGGTACCTGCGTGAGATGCTGGAGTCCTTTACTCTTTTTCACGTCTTTGGCTAAGTTGGCGAGGGCAGAGGTCCGTGGGTTTACACGTGTCCGCTTCTTGTGGTCCTCCTACATTCACTCTCTCTCCATGTCCTGTCCTCTCTGTGTGTATGTGTATCCCTCTAATCGCGTTTTTGCCCCCTTAAGTAGTAGGCGTTCTGACGCATTAACCTTGAGTCAACCGGTTCTGGTCAGACCAGGTGGAGCAGGGCAGCAGCCATGACCAATGGCGTATCACTCACCTACCTAAGTGCGAAGAGAAGGGGAGGAGCTAGCCGGCTAAACTAAGAGTGACAGGTGATACCCTAGGATTGACATGTGACACAGGCAGGCAGTTGTTTGGCAGAGGAAAGTAGAAAGAGAAGAGATTCAGAGGAAGGAAATGACTAATAATTGGAGGGCGTTGGGGCACTGCATGATGAGTGAACAGAAACTCGGACATTCTCTCTCTCTCTCTCTCTCTCTCAAATTTGCAACTTACATACTATATGCAAATTATTCGTAGTCAATTGTCGTACTTATAGTATTAACTTCTGACAACGAATTTTGATTTGTTTAAATTACTGACTGGTGCAGAAAGTGCTTTCCATGCAACACCACCAGGACCGCTCAGGCACAATGCATTTATGATGTCAAGGGCACAGCGTCGACATAAAATATTCTATGGAACATAAATCTAATTTATAGATCTTTTTCCATCTTCAGGACACAGACCTGGAACAGCCTCTCTCCATCCACGAGCTACCTACCCTGTCCTCTTGTAAAAATTCTGCGAAAACCTACCTTTTCTCTCTCCCGTAGCACGTTTCTTTCTGTCTTGTTTGTGCCTGCTTGGAAGTAGCTTGTGTATACTGTCTGCGTGTGCGTGCGTGGGCTGCATTGTGAGTGCGCCTGCGGGCGAGTGTGTGCACCTTGAATTACGTCTTAAGAATTGGCGCCTCATAAATCCTATTATTATTATCATCATCGTCAAGACAAATATGAGTCACGGCTTAGGAAGAACCGACTTATTCCGGACAGGCGTACAGCTCTTCAACATGGCGACCATGAAGCTGAAACAGTAGTTTCTCGTTAACACTGACTGATTATACAGATTGTCGAACGCACGGCTGATGTGCCAGATGAGACAGCAGATGAGGTTTGACGCCGGAGAATGGGGCCTACGATGTCACATTGTAGGGGGCATTGTAGCCCTCTACAATGAGGCATACGATGTCACATTGTAGGGGGCATTGTACCCCTCTATCCCCGCTCCCCACTGCCTCGGTGGTCTAGTGGTTGAGATGTCCGCTTCCCAGGTCGGTGGTTCACTTCCCGCCCCAGTCACACCTAAGACTTAAAAACTGGCAGTCTAGTAGGTCCCCTGTCTGTCACTGCAGGGAACAGTACTAGGACTGGTTGGCCCGGTGTCAGTATAACGTGACTAGGTGGGACAGAAACCTGTGTTGCGACATCAGTCCCACGTGTGGCAGCGGAAGGACAAACACCCACTTTCATGCAACCCGGCCCAGGTCTTAAGTCGGTAAAGGTTGAGATGACCGTGTGCGCAAGCTTTACAGCTTTAAGGCCTTTAGATGTGACATGACGATCGGCTCAGTATAGAGCGACCTTTAAGGTTAATTTATCTGGGTGTGTTCAAGGAAAATTTGCACATGCTCGGATGTGGACCGAATGAATATGTGTGCACATACCCACCAAGTTGCCTGAGAGCGGTGCTCGTTTAGTAGAAAAAAAACTCGGGTGAATTGGGGACTGAAGGTTAGGGTCAGTGGCGGAGGTCGAGGGTTAGCATTAGCATTAGCTGGATAACTTTCTGCTCGGCAAAGAGTTTCACTGGGTACCTAGGGACGACAGGTGACAGAATACGCGGCCAGTGAGTCATGCGCACTCGCGGCTCTCAATCCACCAGCCGCGCACCGTGAAAAGAAAAGTGCAAGAGAAACGCGAAATTTATACGGTGTCAGCGCGCAAAAAAAAAAAAACGGGGGGCTTGTAGGAACTGTCGAAACTCTCGCCTCAGCCTAAAAGACGGACCCTGAGTCCTTACACTGAGTCCTACTGAGTCCTTAAACTGAGAAAAGAAAGTTCGGTCACTATCACACGCCTTTAAGACAACACACCCCAGATGCACTGACAACGTCTTACGTCCGACAACGTTGGGGGGAGGGGGGATCAACCTCTTAAAATTTGCCTGGGGAAGATTTGTTTTTCTTTCTGGTTTTTTCCCCTTTGGGCATTAAAAATTCTGTCCGATTATCCAGCTTACCGCTTTCGAGATTCCTACATGGGCTGAGTGTCGTTCTATTAACAAATGGTGTCACATTTGCAAGCTATTATTTTTAATTTTTAGAACCAGCCTTTTGTTGTGACGTTGAGACTCGGGGGATTTTCATATTCAAACAAAGTGATACATTGAATAATTATGGAAACAGGGAAAGACATTAGCAGTACAAGCAAATTTCACAAGAAATATGAAGGTTCCCCTAGCAAAACGAAAGACTTGCAACCACGGCAAACGGAGTTCATACTGCGCTCCCTTTGTTGCCAATCCGCAGTGCAGCGTGTCGTGAACTGTTCAGTATTCACTGCTGTCAGACAATCGCGGCCCGACAATTTTAGACTCTAGTCCGACATCGCTTGGTATGGTGGGTAATTGACAGGTTTTGCTACACTTCGATCTCCCCTGTCATGACTGATTCTGCCGTGATTGCATAGAAAGAGTCGTGTTAATCGCACACAGGCCCTGTTCATTTTCTACTGGCATCACGAGGAAAGAAGCTGCTAGTCCTGTGCCGCTAGTGCTAAACGTGAGCCCTCTTTCCAGCACGCAGGTTTCTATTAGCCCTTTGAGACCCCGCGGTTGTGCCGAATAAACAGCACCGCCCTTTACACCCAGTGTGCTGGGGTGACATCCCACACAGGCGCATTTCGGGCGCGCTTTCCTCACTGAAGCTCGGAAATCTCTCTCTCTCTCGTCCCTGTCAAACCGTCCCCTATCCACAGGAGGTTGGTAGTGGGGGGAGGGGGGACCTCCCCCAGTGTCAATACACAGTGGCGTTGATTCATCAAGCATCTCGTTCCTTTCGCTCCTCTTAAGGACTCGCCAGACAGGGGAAAGGTGGTAGGCAAATCCAGACGTCAGCCTGAAAGGTCATATTCCCAAGCGATCGTTACATTCAGAGGCAACCAGCGGCGTGAGATGCAATCAGGCGCCTCGCACATATCCCCATCCTCTTTCCCGGGTAGAAAAGTGTCAGTCATCTTGATCAGAGGTGACAAAAGCGCAAAGTTTTCACCCATCACCTTGAAATAAATTGTTTTCAGTATGACGTATCCTGAAAGGCGCGTGACGCCATCAGGTGCCATGTTGGTTGTCCAGGTTTGAGAATAATGTGGTAAACATATACCTTCGGCCGCTATTCCAAGTGTGCCAGCATTTCAGTCCCCGGCATCATTACAGATCAAAGAAAGAGAGCCTTGGCTGCGGTGTTAGTTCTATTCAACTCAGATTCAGCGCAAGCATGCTGTGAATCGCTATAAAGACAACCAGAAAGGAATTAAAACCCTCTTGAACTAGGCCATGAATGGGTGTGTGCTGACTGCATTCTTAATTAAAACGCTTATCATGATGGAGAAGCCTGGATTTCTAGGGGAAAACGTCAATTTTCTGACGACAGGATTAGTGGTGTCCATATTTGAGGGCATGCTATGCACCAGTTCCAGCCATTCGCGTGTATTCTGTTCTCTTCAGGTCGTGCGTTTCTACGTGCACATGTTTGTGCTTGAGCGTGTGTTTGAGAGAGCGACAGGCGTTTAGAAAAGCGACTAAAGAACAGAGATGATGATGATGATGATGATGATGATGATGATGATGATGATGATGATGATGATTGAAATTTTATCTCGTAGAGCAGGTGGGCTAGCCCTCAAACCGGATCTGCCTAACAGGCTCACGCGATCGTCGACTCTTTTCCCACTCCCTCGCCACGCGCACGTCAAGTTCACCAGGAGACTGCAGTTCGTGCACACTAGCCAGGAAACAGGGTCGCTCCCCCCCCCCCAGCTGCGCACGCCGCCAAACCGCTGAGACACGCATTCTTAATACGGCCTTTTGTACAGCGATCAATGGCGTGCAAACACTTCCTCATGATGCGCCCAACTCCTGTTTATTACTTCACTCGCCTTATTTCGGCTTTTCATTTACTTGATTCTTTCTTCCTCTACTCTGCCATTATTTTATTATAAACGCGTTCTTCGGGTTCTGTACATGCCTTCCAAACCCGTGGCTCCACACAAACCCAAGATACACTCTTCAAGTCAATCATTCACTTTGCTTTGCGCGGAGAGTCAAAACTGCTTTCAACAAGGACGTGGGTTTCCCCTACCCACTCTCTTCACTCCCTCCCCCACCCCCTTTACATTCTTTTCCCCGGCCGATAAGAAAGCGGCATGAAAAGGAGAACTTCCTGTGTGGTAATGGTTCGCAGGGGAGTTAACGCATAGCCGAACGTTCATTTCTTATAAGAACGACATGCGTCCGCACGCGGCAGTTCAGCAGCGTCCGTTCAAGCACCATGAGACTCTAACACCGCCTCCTTTCACTTCATTTATTTATTTGTCAGTGTCTGTGTCTTTTGGGGGAAAAAACGAATGTATTTTCCTGTTCAGGTGCAGACGGCGCTGCTGTATTGGGTGAAATCACGCTGCTACATATGCTTTCCTTAGACCACAGTTTGTGACGTAGTTTCCGCAACAGCTGCGCATGACGGTGTGGAAGTGGGGGAAAGTGGGAGCAAGGGCGAAAACCCGTGACTAATCAAGCACTGGAAGTGCCCCGTCAGACCACAGTTCTGTTAGGTCTGCACCAGATTTCCTGGCAGTGAGCATCGGATCATGATCCTCTTAAGGATCCGGACAACATTGCCCACACCGCCCCCTCTCCCTCGTCCCTCATCAACCCCCATCATGATTCTTCCCTCCAAATAACTGCCACAATTCTCCTGTCACTTATAACTGAAAACAGACACTGAATCCCTTCTCCAAGCTAGCCACGAACCCGCCATTATCTTGTTTGCCAGGAAATTCGACAAGGGCAATAGATTCATTGCTGATGCGTGTTGCCCATTTGCGATTTTGAAGTAACGTTTAACAATGACCTCCGACCCCTTCCGCCTCTTATTGTCTGCTGAACCCCATTTGAAAACAACCACTAAATTTTCGTTCAATTTCTTTTGTGGCAAATAGCTACCGACTGTATTCTCCGGCTCCAACATCACCTCATTCGTGGAACTGATGACACGCTTAAACCAAACAGCATTCATCAAGTCGATTTAATTATGGGTTCCGGTAGGGTTTTAAAAATGAAAGACCTAGCACGAAACAAGGGATACAAGTATTTAACAGATAAGTGGCTGTATCGCCTGTACGGGTCGAAACCTGGGGACAAAGCCTACAGCTTGTTAGCTGACGTCATGTACTGGCTACCCTAGGGGTGAAACCAGTGCTCAGGCATTAGATGAGGCCTGGGGTCTGCACCTCTCTCGGTGCAACGAGCCGTTCGCTTCGCGGTTTCCCATAATGTTATTTCTGGCTGGCAGCTAACAGGAACCAATCATGTTTCCAAACGAGCACGGCGCGCCCGGGTCTTGTGACTGGTCGTCTGCTCAGAAAAGATCGCAGCCTCGCAGGAAGGTAAGCCAGCAGCGCTGCTGTTCCCACGGAAGAATTAGGAATAAAAAAATGAAATACAGATTGCCTATCCCTAGGGCAGCCTACGGGGGTCGATATAAATGACAAGAAATCGTATTTGCCGTTATGCTGTTTAACAATAACAAACGATGAGGTAATGCGAAATGCAAGTCACGTGACAGATGACCGAACTGGAAGCAAAGCCCTGCACACGGGCAAGGTTGTGTTGTCTGTTGTCACTGTATCACTTCAGGAAGCGCAGCAGTTACGCATTTCATGCTCTGCTTCCTCTCTTACAGGCACGTCTGGCGTGCCCAGTCTTTGCTAGCCTGCCACAAAGCTACGCTGTGTCGCCGAGGGCAGTGATTGTGACCCGAAAAGATGTCAAGTTACAGGACGGACTCTACGAGTGACGGGTCTGGTGATCAATCACAGAGTGACATGAGGGCGGACAAGGCACTGCAGTTCAGGACGTGCAGAGAAAACACCTTACCTAACTAGGAAGGAGAAGCCTCTCTCAGTCTCTCAAACACCCGTCACGCCACACACCATAAAACAGCCGCCCCCCAGCTCCCCATCCACCCACCCCCACAAAAACACGAGCACTGACAGATCATGCACAAACACAAGCTTAAGGGCTCTGCCATGCTAAGAACATTTAAAGCTTACGTCAAATGCGCCAAACGCATGAAAACACTGCAAACGCTTATCCAAACGTTCCCTTTTCCTCTCCGCTCCACCACTCTCTCTCTCTCTCTCTCTCTCTCTCTCCCCCCCCCCCCTCTCCCCTCCACCGTCCTTTCGGAAGCTCCTCTGCCAAACGAAAATTTATCCATTATCCGTGTCTAGGGAAAAGGGTTTGGGGAAAAGACTGTCAAGCGAGGAAATGATTCATTGTCTTGGGGAAGGGGTTTCAAATATGATGAAATAATAATAATAATAATAATGATAATAAGACAGAGATAGGAAAGTGCACACAAACAACTGTCTGCATCTCCTCCCTCTCTCCCCTCCCCCTCCCCTCTCTCTCAATCACACACATACACGCGCACGCACTCGCACACATCTTCAAAACCACTCACACGCACACGAGCGCGCACATACACACACATACGCACGCACACCCTTCTTTACAGCGCAATGGCGACAGTGACAAAGAATGAGATCAAGGGAGAGGGAGTTGGCTGCTTGACGTTGTCTCAAAAACAAAAACAAAAATAAGCGGCGCCAGGCATTGGCCTGTTCTCAAAGCACGCTGCTAGCTAGAGGTCAGTGACCTGCCATCACGACAGGGGGCGCGGCTCAGCATCCTTAGGCCGGTCAGACTGCTCAGCTTCACGGTCAGTGCCTACCGCATCCCTCTCAACCCTGCACACCCTTCTCTTTCTGTCCCGTCTGCCCCTGTTTTCTTCTTCGAAAACAGCAACGCCCAAGGCAACAGTAAGATTTTGTTGCTGTTATTTAATGTGGGTTGTTGTTGCTGGAGCTCTGCTTGTGGTGGCAGTGATATCAGGATCTATTTTGTGTTGTTGTTTTGGCCTTCACCATGTTTGGTGTATCACACGAGACTACATTCTGTAAAACGAATGGGACCCTTTGACATACAGCCCTTCATGCTGTCACTTGCAGTACGCCGTTGACTGGCTGTATTACCGAAAACGATGCACGAGTTTATCATTTCTCTCCACCTATGGTTTGATGGTGTCTTAGTTCACTCGCCCATGACAGATACTGAAGACGCGCACCGGGTTAATGGTGTTTTCGCGCAGCGCAGTCCCTAATTACGTTCTCTGGCAGTGTGCGTGAGAGCTACCGGGCACAGAAAACAACAAACAGGATCGTTTTTAAGTCTATCGATTCTGTGGCGCAATTACAGTCTGCTACTTCATTCTGCGAAGATTTACTTAAACCAAAGCATGAAAAAGATGCCACAAGCCACTTAATTCCCACTGTCTTCCGATGCATTTGTGCTTCGGGTCATTAGGCCTTTTTTTCTTATAGATGGGCGCAGACTGCAGATTCCTACTTGCTTTGTGCTGAAACACAGCATACAATCTCCACTTAGGAAAAAATAGTGAGTAAATGGCGATATACTTATGTTTACGGATGGGTGTTTTTTGGTATGTTTTGTTAATGTTTACTCCCTGTCTTGAAAACTTCAGCCTTCAGGATGTGTCTGCAGCTTTGGTTGAGATCGCCTTGGCAATAAATTCAGCAACAAAATGCGGAACAGAAATAAATTCGTGATTAACTACAACATATCCAGTGTGAATGTTTGGATGCACACGTATACATTACCCACGCACGCGTTCATGCATGACAACGCGCCTACAGTCACCTTCTGACACGCAAACAAAGTGACGCACGTGTGTTAATACTCCGTGCACAAACATGTTCGCGAGCACGTACACGAAGTCTTCTCTCTTTGGCTTTCTCTCACACACACACACACACATCAACGCGCTCGCACACATGCGTCCACCTAAGCAACCCGTGCCTACAATTACGCGTGCACACATGCCCACGCCCGTATACAGCCATACGGACTTTCTGTGACTGATAATGATATCAATACAACAACTGTTCGCTAAGTTCCACCTGCTTCTCTGCCTACCTGGCACGTCTTCAGACAGCCCCAGCCGCTGTTGACGAAATCATCGAACCGTTCATCACCGTCTCACCCTTCCAGCCGTCATAACTTCGCAAAGCTGTGACAACAGGTGTGCAAACACCCCGAAGCCCTGTCATTCTGCACTAATTAGCCATGCTAGCCAGCGCTGCTTCCATCACTCGTCAATTCGCGAGAACAGATTACAAAGTACTGCTAAACCTTGAATCTTCTTTGTACTTTAGAAATAGATACTGCCCTCCTTACCCGTCCTTTTCTCGTTTGCTCTTCCTCCATCTTCCTCCATCTCTTTCACTCTTTCTTTCTTTTTCGCTCTCTCGCTCATCGTGCAAGTGACCCCGCGTCTTCTCCACGCACAAAGGTACCTAGCGGCCCCTTCTCCCAGCACCAAGCTCTGTCCATCCGTCGAGGTCCCTCTGCCCCTCTCCCTGCAGCAAGATCTATCCGCTCCCCCCCCCCCCAAGCGACATCTACGCAGAAGCAGCAGCAACAAAGTACAGCTACTATTTTCGCAAAACAAGATGACCTAACGAAATTTTTTAAGTACTAAGAGCCTTATCGTGGGTCCATTAAGAGACGCAGAGCTCAGCCAAAGAGCTCCCTTCCTTCGCCTTGTCAGGTCCATCTTGTTGATGGTCTAACTTCCGGTGGCGCAGAAGACCGATTCCCCAGTCGATCGTCCGCGCATGCGCGCCACAGCCGGTGGAGCCCGCTCCTTCACCTTGTTCCAGAAGTATTCTGGGATTTCTGGCGCAGCGGTGTCAGCGGAAACCAATCAAAAACCACTCGGAGAATTGCAGGGATGCTGACAGCCTCGTCCCCCTTCCATCCCCGTCGGGTTAAGCCTGGATATCTGGTACTAAAAGCGTAGTGTTAAAAGCATCTCGATGCATTAAACAGCCACGTCCGATTGCCGAACTTCAGTTCAGCTCCGTCAGGAATGCTCTAATCAAAAGTTACTCGGGGGATTGGATGAGATCTGACACTCAACTCGTCCCATGGGTAACGCTGATGTTATTGAGTACGATGTGCGTACTTGTATGGTTAATGCTAAAACTGTTTGAATTCTTAATCCCAAATTTTGCGGACAGTGCACTCCGAGTCCATATTACAAATACATTCAGAGTGTACTGTTCTAGCGGACACACAGAAGGAATCAGTTTAAACAAAAGGCTTTCGGCTTATTATTCTGCGGACAGCTCTTAAATAGCAGTGCACACGGAGTGCTTTGCTCAAAACTGCTGAAAATATCTTTATAGCATTTAGATTAATATACAGTAAATTTAAAACAAGGGAACTGGACCAAGCTAAGACATGACACAGACAAAGACAATCTACATGTTTCGGAGCACTACCCCTTCCTCAGGACGACACAAAAACGACGAAAAAACGACAACAACGAAAACAGAAGAAAAAGACTTAGCTTCAGTAGATGTGGCGCATAGGCTGGA
>SMGT01000957.1:228007-238743 GCA_004794575.1 Lanistes nyassanus | reverse complement strand
TCAATGTAGCGTCTGTACAATTCTGGTGTGGGGCCCGTATAGCTGTTGCGGATGTTGTGTTCTAGCCAGCCCATGAAGAGACAAGCATAACTAGGGCCCATTTTGGTGCCCATCGCCACGCCGCTAATTTGGTGGAAACACTGGCCGTCAAACTCGAATGTGTTGAGTTTGAGGACCAACTCCGCCAACCTAATCAGAGTGTGTGTAGGAGGGTGGGGGTCGCTGCGTGCGTGGAGGAAGAAAGACAGTGCGGTCAAGCCATCAGTGTGGGGTATGGATGTGTATAGGGATGTGACGTCAAGGGTGAAGAGGAGGGTGGGTGTGAAAGTGTGGGAGGAATTGAAGTGGTCCAGGAGTGTGAGAGTGTCTGTTGTGTCTTTGATGTAGGTGGGGAGCGACTGGACGATGGGCTGGAGTATATATATACAGTCCCGTGTTCACTCGTGGACTGCAGTATTTCAGATCAGATCCTTCGGAAGCATTGATCCGTTTTAAGCCTGATAATCGAAACTAGGAAGATTCTTTTTTCGATTTAAAGCTTTTCATGTAGAATCTATAAGGCCTATCCGTTCCCTTCACTATGCTTTATTAAAGATGGCAGAAACACTGAAGACATCGCGTACATTCGGGAAACAAACTCAAAGATTTTTAGTCGTCTTGTGGGAAAGCATAACTTTATCTCGCAAATGTAGCGAAAACAAAAGTTAACGAGGTTTATTTCGTTTAAAAGCACAGAACTTTAGTCTGCTCGCAAATGGCTTACGTAGGCAGCAAACTTGACAAACACACACGCACACACACAAAGTCTGCAACTTCTGAATGTCAAGGTATCAACCTAGGCTAGTGGTGACCGTGAGATAGCTTGTTAGAAGCCGTCCTAGAAAAGCTGACGTGCATTTAAGAATCAAGGTCCCGACGGTTGGGCCTGTCTCACGTGCCGCTCAGTGCATCGACCGGTTCAGTTTGCAGACGGCTCTGCAAGCAGCTCAGCTGCTGCTGCGATTTCAAGAAAGATAACTCCAGCTTGTTAGCGACGAGGATTCTTCATATACTGAGCAGGGTTTTCAGTATGTAGTCAGAAAAACAGTAACGCTGGACTCGTGTGGTTAGATTGATGATTTCGTTTCGGCAGGCATGCGTAAAAGTTTACCCGTTGACATTTTCATTCCCGGCTCATTGAGGAAGAGTTTTTAAGGGGAAATCTCTAGATCAAATTCTGATGATTTTTTAATGGGGAGCGAGGGCTGCAGATGGCTTAATTATTTCTCTACAGCTGCTTTCTATTCAAATTAGTCGAACTGTTCTGTAAAAGGAGTCTAGAGTGGCTCAGTCTACGATGGTATACGTTAAACAACAGCTGCACCTCCTGTCAATGTGCAAATTACTGTGTATTCTCTATCCCGATAGATGTAGATAATTTCTACGCAAGGATACCGAGGAATTATCAAGCGCAAAAAATGTATATATGGTAGCCACTTTGTTTGCGTCATTTTATTTAAAGCTATATCGCAAGTTTGCAGTCCACTGCATAAAGCCAGTAAGAAAACGCAGGCCGGAAGTGACTTCTGATGGAGAGACAGACTAGATGTTCCTTTTTGGCAAAGCTTAAATGTTCGGATTCAAGTAATCTTCTGTGGAGAAATTCCATTTTTGTCTTGAGTGTATGTAAATAACCCCTATGTGGAGAAATTTCATCTTGCCACGAGTGTATATAAATAACCCCTATGTGGAGAAAATCATTTTGTCCTCAGTGAATAAAAATAACCCCTATGTGGAGAAAATCATTTTGTCCTCAGTGAATAAAAATAACCCCTATGTGGAGAAATTCCAGTTTGTCTTGAGTGTGTTTAAATAACCTCTATCTGGAGAAATTCTATTTTGTCCCCTGTGCGGAGAAATTCATTCTGTCCTTTATAAAAATAACCCCACTGTGGAGACATCCCATTTTGTCTTGAGTGTATATAAATAACCCTTATGTGGAGAATTTCAATTTTGTCTTGAGTGTATATAAATACCCCCTACGTGGAGAAATTCCATTTTGTTGTGACTGTATGGAAATAATTCCACTGTGGAGACATCCCATTTTTTCTTTAATGAATATAAATAACATCTATGCGTGGCCTGCCAACAACCAGCCGTACCTCAGAATGTTTCTGGTCTTTATTCATCAACAAAATTGTCCCACCCCCTCATCCTTTACTTCTTTTTCTCCTTTCGCTTCTTCTTCCTTGAATCTTTTGAATCGCCTGAATGTAATATCGGTTTAATCTTTCGTTGGAGACAGCAGGTCTCTCGGGTAATTCTCGAGACGAGTGGGGCCCAACTCGCGGCAAAGACCTCCCTCATTTTCCTTTATCATGGACTATTAGTTCTTTCCGCTACGTTTAGCAGAGCAATGGCGCCAGAGGGGCTGTTGGGAAGGAACAGGCACGGCCATCGAGTGCTGACCTCTTAATTAGTCGTTTGCTTCCAGGTGAGGCTGGCGCAGACGCTGGCCATTGCCAGGTAACTTTATCTTTCAGCCAGGGATGCAGAACTCCATACTCCCAGCCACCATAGCGCCTTCAGTCGTATCCGGAACCACGAGAAAACAAAACTGATGTACCGCACATCCCTAAAAAAGGTAGGGAGTGGTGGGCTGGTTTCAGAAGTTACCACTTGCACGCATCAAACGCACCCCTTAATGCTTGTGTCTGGTAGACACTGGTTTAAAACCAGGTTTCGACGTTAGTCTTACCGGCTTTTTTTATAAGAAAGGAAGCTGCTAGTTTTGAAAATGTAGTCATCTGATTTTATAAAATTCCCCGTAAATGCCCAAGATATAGCATTGGCAAAATTGTAGGACTTTTAATCCCGCAATATCTTATATTTAATAGTCCTAAAAGTGTTTAATGAACGGCACAAGACCTGACAATCAAAGTCCTAAGCCACACCCTATTAGGCCTACCCACCCTCCTACCCACCTAATCTCCTCTTCCCTCTCCCTCCTTCTCCACACTCCCCTTCAGTGCTCCTTGCTGACCAATAATTTAAGTATTACATCCCCGTTCCTCTTGCAAATTATTGTTGGTTATATCCCATGTTGCTGCTGCCTGAATGTGGTCAAGATGGGACAGTGTGGAAGGAGGGTGGGGGGAGGGGTTCGTCCGTGAGTGTCAAATATTTTTTTCGAATCTCCTTGGCACTATTATCTACCACACCTTCGTTTTCATAATGCGCTGGCCAACGTACGCCCACAACCAGTCGACCCTGACCATAACCACTAAGGCAACTTTTCGAGTTTTTTTTTAAAAAACGCAGGTATGTACAAGTATATGAGTACACATACAATCAAAGCATGTACATACCAATACGCTAATAGTTTAGTCCTTCTTCTAGCTTACTTGTGCACTATTGTAGTTTGTTATCTGTCGAAACAGACCCCAGCTAGCCAAGACAGTTTAGCTAGTCGTAAGAAGAAACGCAATACGAGGGCTACAGCCTTTCGCAACACCTAACCGTAAAGGATAGCAGCTTCTCGGGTTGTTTACTAGTCAAACTTGGCGACAGCTGTCACGTAAACTTCGAACAACCAGCCCCAGGATCTGTAACCTTTGGCAGTGTCATCCATCCCCAAATCCTCCTTCCTGGTGCTGGAATGCTAAGGAATTTAATTTTGATTGAAAACGAATTCCACTGACGTTTGCGTAGCTTCTTACGCTACGTTGTGTGAAGCTGCACCAACCCTACTGTTAATGTTCTTTAGTGGAAGATCTTTGCATTTCACAGACGTTTGCAGCAGGGGTAGAATGCGCTGTCTCCAGCTTATTGGTTCGCGGCTTTCGTTATGTGTGTCAGGTTTGGGGGTTTGGTTGTGGTTGGTGGTTATTTTAGAGGGACAGTGCTTCCACCTTGCGGTGATTTCGCACTATGGGGGATGGGGTCCTATTACTAATCTATGCACTGAAAGAACCACCAGACTGATGGCTGCAGTAAGATGGCCAGTGCGGACAGGCAGTTTAATGTGCAGGGATTGGTTTTGGGGTCTGGTGGGTCAAGGAGATTACACCGTAGATTCCAGGTGTGACCCATCCTCGACTCTCCGGCCCTAATTAAGGTCCCTTGTTCAAGCCGCCATCTGGCCACTCACGTCATCACCAGCCCAGGTTGGGTTCCTTTTCACACTTCTGGTTGGTGGTGGTTATTTAGAAGGACAGTGCTTCCACCTTTGCGGTGGTTTCGCACTATGGGGGGATGGGGTCCTATCACTAAGCTATACCAGACGAACGTGTCTTGTGGTACAAGTCTGCTGAAGGCTGAAGGATTCAGCTGCAGAATTGAGGTGTCTCGTTCTACTGGACTTGTGGAAGTCTAGTATCAACGGCACGTCGCTTGTGTAGACCAGTTGCATAGCGCAAAGGACTCTGTGAGGTTGTTGGATACCTCCAGACTGGGGTGTGGCTCTAGCACGTGCTCCTCTGCTGTGGGAAACCTCTACGCTGACCGGGCGGGAGAGAACTGCAGAGGCTGCCGAGGCTGCAGAGGCTGCCGGTAACCGAGCTCTTTGGGGGTAGCTCAAGGGGCTGTGTGTCAGCCTTGGGAAACTTCATATCCTCTGTGACGTGTGTGATCGTCAGCATCGAAGTCTGCTGTTACGTGGAGGTGTTCAAGAGGTCTCCAGGATATCTACTGGTGAACATATATCCAAGGAAGGAGCGCTCCAACGTACAGACTGTCGTGCGGACTGTATGAAGCATTCGGGAACGAGTGTTGTGTCCTGTGAGTGTTGTGCATCACGTGGTCATTCTTTTCTCGTATGCAAAGGCAAGATTGAGGTACGTGGTTTGTCATTATGTTTAATGGCGAGGCGGGTGATGTAGGGTGGTATTAGATGTTATTGTAGACCTAGCTCAAACAGAAGGAAATTGCGGGAGCCCTAGAGTTGTAACGAGTTGTAACATATATTGTCTTGATTGTAAATACTCGCTGTTTATATCAACAATACATTCTTCTATTTTGTGTTCACTGTCTTTTGTTGTTATTTATGTGATACTGTAGGTGGTGGGGGCTCGGCCATATGATTAAGAAATCATATTAATTATGTTAGTATTACAGTGATAGTTCCACCTACGCATATGTCACACTCTTGACAGTGGTCGTGAGAGCGAGAATAGGAGACGACCCGTCAAGAGCAAAAAGAAATCTCCCTAGTTGTGACAATGTGGCTATCGCCATACTGCGGGAATCCCAGTGAAAGATCCACAAATCGAAAAAAAACGTCTGTCATGTATTTGAATGAAGCATGCATTGACAGATTATGCGCATACATACATTTCGCCACCCTTGCATCAAACACGTTGCCATAGAACAAGCAGCCAGTAGGACAAACTGCACGGGCAGGGTGCAATTAAATCCCTCGTAAAAAGAATGTGTGATGTCAGTATCCGCATTAAATCTCATGATGCAATTACTTGCTCTTGGCCACGCTATTAACGAACAATGTAACTTGCCGAAACTGTTCGGCTATTGGGCTTACTGAAATGTTGTCATGACGTGCCTTTCACCAAGTCTATAACTGTGCACCTTTTTCCCTTTCACAATGGTCTCTTTCACCTGCTATTCATCAGCATGTCCCACACGCAAGACAACGGAATAGCTGACTCCTGTCATGGCGGATATTCTAGAATAAGTTCCTTGAATTTCCCATACACGAAAACCGAATTGTCTACTTTCCCCTCGTTCTTCGGTAATAATTAAGTTATTCGATCGCCCAGGAGCGACAAGAAGGAGAAAATCCGCTAGTTGGGAATAAATTTAGTAGTTTACGCGCCTGGAAAATGTTCTGGAAAATGCTAATCTGGCCTTTTCTTTTCAAATAATCCTATGCGCACCCACTTACATCCAGCGTATTACAGCCTCACGGTTGGCCAGAGAAATGCTGTATTACATTAAACTTGTTGCTGGTCTTGTTCTCTGTTTGCTGGCGGCGGCGGGGGTGGTGTGGTGGTGTGGTACGAATACACCAACACGCCAAGACAAGCAACACATGCATGCAGGCTGCGCCTTTTTCACTGCGCATGTCCCCACGCAGGAACGTGCGTCTCTCCCTCTTCCCCCAGCCCCCACCCACCCACCCAACCACCCACCCAAACACCAATTTTTTTTTGTTTCAGGTGTGTCCCTGAACTCGAGGCAGAGTTCACGGTACAACAGCCAGCAGCCAGCCAGCTGCATATTTGGTGCATGAAATTGATCGCTGCCATCGCGTGGCCAACCTTGGTCATAGGCGCAAGCAGGCCATGCTCGTGCAACCAATGCTATGGCAAACGGACTTAGGTAACCTCTGCAATCGCATTCAAGAGTAATGAACGCCCGCTGTGTGTGGCTGGTTGCTTTTTCTTTGTCGTCCAGGAAGGAAATATTAAATATTAAAGAGAACAGGAAAAGGTGTCCGCCTGTAAAACAGTTTTAGATGATAGAGCATCAATTCATAATCCGAAAGGTAATGTTTCTTTTATGAGAGTCTCCTGCGACTTCTGAGCAGGGGGCACTTCTGGACAGTGTGGTCAGATGGGTCAATATTATTGCCAACATCCACCATGAGCACTGCTGTGTAATTTGGCGAGAGGGTGTTATTGTGTTATTTCCCCAGACTGTAGGAAATACAAGCGACAAGCCTGCTCTCAAAGGCTTTTCGCCTCAAAACTTAGCTCAAGCTGGGACCATTTAAGAATCCAAGACTGTCATACAAGGTTTCCCTCCAGCCGAAACCTGAACATGTGAAACAGTAATAATCGACGGTAGTTAAGCATGCCTATTACAGATTGACACTTTCATGCAAATTCTTGCAGACAGCGTCTAGGGGACATTCGAAAAATCAGCTCGACCAACATGCACTGCGCAGTTTTGCTGCCGCTGTGAAGGACCAGCGCGTGCACTTGCCTAAGCACAATGGTAGTCCTTTGTCATCGCACCTCGCCTGCGCACGCCTGCAGCCTGTGCTGTGCGCCTAATTTAAACAGACTGTGCAGAAAATCCGGAGTGAGCCTCTTCTGGGTGTAAAGGCCACTTCATAGCGAAGTGCAGACAGAAAGACGAGGCCGTCTATAGGCGCGCGAATTACGCTGACGTGACTGACTCGCCCCATCCTCATGTGCTGACCTGCAGAACGTAACAGCGAAAGCAAAAATATGTCTTTTCCCAATCACCTGACTAAAATATATGATAGGTAGGCAGAGTGACTTTTTTTAAATTTCCTACTCGAAGATTTTTGTTTAAAAAAACAGGTGTACCTGATTTTCTTTGCCTTTAAGTTCAATGAAGTAACCCAACATACAAAATCCCACGAAATCCAGAGTCAAAGACTCTAAAAATCCCTTTATATATTGATAGTTCATACAATCAGAGTACAGTGTAAATTTACATTCTTCATTTTCTACTAACCGTCACTGTTCTCTAAATTGTAGTCCTTTATTTTTGTTTATTTTTCGCAACTCGAAGGAAATGTTTAGGGTCGGTCGGGGGATCGCAAACAGGCATATCTTTTTTTCTTTGGTCTTATGTTTGGCTCAAGGTTATTGCAATGTAGATCCCTATCCTGTCAAAAGTCCGCTGTCGTTTCAAAATAAAGACAGCCAGGCTGATGAAATTCCGAAACAAAAATTCAATTTCGTGTGCGCACGCGTAGAGAAAATTCACATTCACCCCAGCAGATATCCCAGGAAAACATTTGTCAAGCAGTTAAATTATTTAAGTGCAACACCAATATCACCCAAACGAAAAGGCAAGCGGCTCACGAGAAATGCACCCATTCGCCGACCCACAGAACGGAAAATAAAACCCCACAGAATTTTTCTTTTTAAATTGGTAGGAAAGAGTCAAAGACTTTCATACAAAAAAGGATGGCCAGGTGACAGGTAGGTTTGGGACAAGCCTTCAAGCTCGATCGCTAAAACTGCTGCGGCTGCAAAAGATGGCGAACAGTTTCGCAACCTGTCGCTCACGCCAAATCATTAAAAGCACTGAAGCGTGAAACTGATAGCGATGACGTCACTCAGAAAGAACGACTGCAGCGCCGGCTGCCTCCATGTTTACGGGTCCATGTACAGGATAATATTATCCCGTCGCTGGTGCACCTGTTGCGGCTGATCGTACCACGTGACAGCCCGTGGCTGCAGCACAGCACGAGCGGCCTGTGAGCGGTCTCCGCTGCTTTGTTCCCAGTCACCCGGCTTGCTGGTGCAAAGGAGTGCGAAGCCATTAATCCCGGGGTGGTCATAGCTGACGTGGGACTGTGCACACTTCAGCAACAGCTTTTCGTTTGAGACAAGATTGTGTGACTGCCCCCACCCCCACCGCCGACCCACCCACCACCACACAGCACTAACCACACCTCGATAGGTACATTTGCAACAAGCAGACAACAGAGGTACATTTTCTCAATCCCGTCTTTCTTTTTTGGGGGGGGCGGGGGGCTGGGGGGATTGTATTGATACTGGTGTTTTGTTGCTGTTGCGGTGGTTTCTGGTGGTGGTGGTGGTGGGTTTCTTGATGTTGATGTTCTCGTTTTGTTTTTGGTTGTTGGTGAGGGGGTTTGTTTTGTTTTGTAGATTTGGGAAAGAAAGGAAGGGGGCAAGAGGAGGCAGTGGGTAAAAAGGGAGCTCCAAAAAGGGAGGGAGGGAGAAGGGGGATGTGAGGACAGTGGGGGCGGGGGAGGGAAGTGAACAGAGAGGCCAGAGAGGGAAACAGGAGCAGAAGAGAGGAAGAGAGACTTTCCCAATACACTCATCACGCCTAATCATGCAGAATATACCTGTGATACCCTGACATCCATGCCGACATATCTTATGAAACTGATTTCGAAGAAGCGTTTGCCACGTGCTACACCCGATACACATGAGTGCGCAAACGAGCGGTCACGATCATTTTTTTTAAATCTGCGTCCTTCTCAGAGGATGAAAGACTTCTGGCCTGCAGATCACGCCAGAAAACTCTTGTAGGCTCAAAATCTCTTCTCTGCAGCTTCACCTGCAATCATCCTTTAATCTGTTGTCACAAAAGTTTCGGACTCCTGGAAATAATTGCAATTAGCTTTTAGTGAACAGTTTGACAAGGCGGACTGGCGCCTCCTCCCTAATGTTATACTCACAAATGTATTACTATTGAATTATAAGTTAATTGTAAATGTGGTGCATGTACTGCTTTAAGACCTACAGGTATTTTACGATATCCCGATAAGTACGACCACTTCTGAAATTTACCGGCCTTTGCGATCAGACCATACGCATTATGCCGAGGTTGCACAGTGCAAGCTTCGTAAATGAGCCGGCTGAACTGATGGCTTGGTGTCAATAAATCTCTGTCCACATCTGTACCTTCTGGCTTCAGCACGGAACGCAACTTAAAATGAGTGCCTGAGTAAATTTAAAGCTGGGCTTAATTAGGCTGTAAAATAATCACCCGGCAAGGCATGGGAAACAGAAAAAAAACCACCCACACAGTCTATCCCAGGGGTCTACATGTATAATCTTAAAACGATATTTAAAGTCGGTGCTTGTCTATTTTACAACCTGCTTTCTGATAGCAAAGAGATGTGTCCTAGTTCCCAGACATGCATTCGACGTGCAGTGTCATGCTGCCGTGTATAGCCACACGTTCTGTCAAGGTTTCTCCTTTGACAGAACACATACAACTTTGAAATATGACCATGCATCGTGCTTTCGCATTTATTTTTTAAAATAATCTATTCATAGGCGAAACCAGTTGTACGGTTATTGCAAGTGTATAATATACACTCTGGATATCGCTTTGTACCTCTCCATACAGCTAACAATAGCTTTAAGTTTCGTGCAACGATCCCCGTGTCTACGTTATCCTCTCAGGCCCAAGATTCCTGCTACATAACGTCATCAGTGTCGTACCAGCTGCAAACAATGGAACTTCTAAAGATCTCAGGTCATGACCGCACTGCAGGTGACGGCTTACCGATGACACAGCCCCACTGGAGACTGTGTCCTGTCAAGCAAGGGAGGTAAAGACCCACACAATAACTCGCGTGCGTGCGTGCGTGCGTGCGTGCTAAACAGAGAATTCTGGTATTTCTCTACAGTGGAGCTTGTGATACACAGAAGGTGCGTTGGGCGGGATTACAACCAGACAGCCGGGAATTAAAATTAAATACTGTATTAGAACCATACAATATGAAAAACCAACATGAGAACAGCATGTGAACAATATGAAAACAATAGGCACATCTAATCCCGACCCACCCCCCACCTCCCGTTCCCTTCCTCTCATTGTTTAATTTTGTTAAGTGGGAGAGAGATTTAATTTTAAATTATAATAAAAAGGACTACCTAAAGGACGCTGAGCGCCCACCTGTGTGTTGTCTCCTCCACGTCATCATTTCAGGCTTCCCTCTTGGCCTTTCACAGGACCCTTATTGTCACCTCGAGCAGTTCAAAAGATTTGCGGAGATCTTCCTGCTTCAAGAAACATCTTAATCTAACTGCAGCCTCCTGGCTGCGCTATGCTCAAGTCCGGCTTGGCTTGAATCTCTGGTTTGAAAAGCGGGAAAGCGAGGGCGCGCGCACACACACACGCACGCACGCACGCGTGCACACGCTGGCCAAGCAGGACTTTCACATCAGCGGATATGCCCCTCGACCCAGATGGTGCGTACGTTTTATCTCCGACACATTCGGCAGCGGCAGCCAGCTCAAGCAGCAAAATGCGCTGAGTCGAGGGCCTCAGCAAAA
>SMGT01000957.1:184469-224778 GCA_004794575.1 Lanistes nyassanus | reverse complement strand
GGTGCGTCACTTTTGGGAACTCCTCATGGCGAGAAGTCCAAGGCTTTGAGGCGAGAGTCCAGAAAATCGTTAGGAAAGAGTTTGATCTAAGCACATCTGAGACTTTCTGAAGTGCATGATCCAGAAGGAGACAAACGCAGCAGTTGAACGTGCTAGGACAATCTTCCGAAAGAAAGGTTAGCGCTATGAGCTAACGCCCGCAGCGTTCGTTTTTGACCGTAGGCTAGCTCTTCAAGACGGGAAAGAAGCCGGGTAATGCTCTATGGAGTCACGTAAAATTGTCTCTTCAATCACTTCTCTCACTTAATCTACCGCGTTGTCCCTCTCGCGTCCCTCGTTTTTGGTTTTAAGCCACTTGCATTTGTTTCCTAAAAGTGCTTGTCACCGAGTGGATCCGGAACTTTGCAAGCTGATGAGATCTGCCAGTGACGTGGAAAGAACACCGTCTCCCAGTGTTTGCCCGTGATCGCACGGTAATTACAGGCTGCACAGCGGTTCTAGATGGGGGAACCCATAAAAAATGTACAGTCTCCACGCCTGACGTGAGGCATCCGTACAAAGGACCCAAGACAACACACACACTCACTCCTCCCACAAACAGCAAGCGACTTGCGACATCCCTGCATAGCATTTTCTGCATGACATGGATTATGTTTGTAAATATCATTCAATGTCCCTTACGGGTGAAAAGTAAAGACACCTGAAACATCTTTGCCATTGTTTGCGTTATATTATAATACCGCTTTGCCTTATCTTCACGCACGACTACACGCCACCATTATCCCTTTGCGCCGAGCCCCTTACATCACTGTCACATCTAACGATGTCTCCCAGCTCCTGACTGCCACTGTCGCTTATCGTTTGCCGGCGAACAATGCCGGAGGAAAAACAGCCCAGGGTTGGCTTGCGTGAGGGTTCTTATCTCCTTGTCATACGTGATTATGGACGTAAAATACACAAGGCGAATAGGGCTTAAGACCTGTCTTATGACTGAAAGAGAAGCTGCGAACGTTTATGCAAGCCAGCACAGCAGCGCGTGCGCAACTGAAAGAGTCTTTACAAAGTTAGTAGTATCTTTGGGATTATGTTCTACACGGACCACGTATATAACTGTAATTGAATAGTTTATAGTTAATTCCAATAGTTTTCTACAGTAAATAATGCACAGAGGCGCACACACGATTTCAGTCTTTGTCCCCACCTCTTTCTTTCTTTCTTTCTTCTTTGATGTGTTCACAACATTCGTACCTGATTTAAATCAATGCTACTTACGAACTGTGCGAAAGTGTGCGTCTCCTCTGCGTAAACGCATACTTTTGTGCAGTGGCGTATGCGTCTGCGATCCACTGTTCCCATCCCAAGCACAGTAAGACATTAAGACATCGTGCATAGGTAAATGGGGAAGGGGGATAAAAGGGTGTAGGGAAACAAAGAGTCTCAGGTGGGCGATCTCTCTAAAGCCGCTTGTCGCTGTCGCTTGGGCTTACTGCACGACACATCTTCCTGGGCGCGACACATAGCCCGGTTTGTCACAAGGGGCCCGCGGGGCAGTGCAGCATGCAGCATGCAGCATGCGACCCCAGGCCGGCGCCGCACTACGAGAAGACGGAAGCCAGTGAACATCTGCCCCGAGTACATGTACATTATCATCTGCGCGCTGCTTGGAGCTGGCATTGATTTGCTTATTTGCTTATATTCCAGAAACCAGGTTCTGGCTACAGCATCCAGTGTCAATCTATATCGTGTGTGCGCATTCTGCTTGGCGAGCTGCTTTGGTCTTCTAATCTTAGGCGGAACGGGAGGGGGACAGTACACAGGTGCTGATGCCTAAAAAATGTAAAATGCACAAGGTGAACGGCGCTGTCCTCCCTACAGAATCCCTGAATCCCCTCCCCTCTCCCCCATAGTGCCAAATCACCGCCAGGTGGAAGCACTTTTCCCCCAAACACAACCAAAAGCCAGACCGCCGCTCTTCTGACCAGAAGGGCAAATACGAAAGTTAAAATAACCAAGGCCAGAGTTTCCAGACTGACATTAAGGGAAACAAATCTATATGACAGGGTATAGTGGAGGTTGTTTGTCCAAGAACAGGCTGAACAGTAATCTTTTTCTGGAGGTGGGGGGGGGGGGGGAAGGTAGCATGAAGATTTGAGGAAAGTGTTCTATCAATGCACGTGCAAGTCACCGCTTGGAGGAGACGTCACATCTGGCCTTGACATGCTCGACTTTCTAGTTGACAGCTTCGATCCAGGTGTATGTCTCCCACTTAGCTGACGTCATTCAATCAGTACTACCAAGCTAGTTTACATGGCAGAGCAGGCTGTAGTCACTTATCAGAACTCTATAGGTCTCAGCAATGTTTCAAACATTCAGCGGATGTGTGAACGCTCTTTCGTGCGTCCTGCGTACAGCACATGTTCGCCGGTGGGGAGTTGGGTGGGGGGGAGAGAAATTTCAGTTTTTGTTGCTTAACGTCCCGTCACAAACTAGGTTCATATCAGGACGGTGTTGCTTGAGACAGATTAACGTGCTGCCACACTGGGACTGCTGTCACAACAAAAGCTTCAGTTTCACCCAGTCACATTATATTGACACCGGGCCAACCAGTCACGTTATGCTGACACCAGGCCAACCAGACTTCGTCTGCTGTATTTTCACCTGTGCGTGCACTCGCTTCAATCGATCGAGGTGGAGGTGGTGGGGGAGGGGGGAATCGCTCAAGGATATTTTGTGTTTGACCCTTCCGGTCTTCTATCGTTCAAAATCAAATGAGAAAGCTCTCAGTGCACAGTACAGTCCCCCATACAACTGCTTCCAACTTCCTTACCACCTATAGTGAGCTAAATCCAGATTCATCCCTTAGGGAGTGGCAGGGATTAACTTTTCATATCAGCCATAGATTGATCTTGGCAGCCTTGCGGGGCAGTCAAGCTGGCTGAGGTTTGGATTCTTACTGAGTTCGTAGAGTCGACTTTTTCAATGGCCTTAATGCAGAATGTGCATCACATACACGTCTCAACAATGTCGAACAAAAGCAGTCAGAAGGAAACAGTCCAGCCACTTGGAACAAAACCTAATTCTTTTAACTGGGTCGAATCTTCTTAACACGCCTACTTCTCGCTAAAATCTTGGCGAGGAGATGCTTGTGAGAAGAATGCTTCATCGAAATTAAGCGAACTCTTTAATGCACGCGGTTGAATCATTCCTTTACGACTTCTTTCGCACGATAAGGACAAGGCATGTAAACCCTGCAGTAGCTAGACCGCCTCGGTGGTCTCGTGGTTAAGGCATCCGCTTCCGAGGCGAGAGATCGGTGGTTCGCACCTCGCCCGAGTCATATCTAAGACCTAAAAATGACCTGGCACTATAGGGAACAGTACTAGGACTGGTTGGCCCGGTGTCAGTATAATGTAACTGGGTGGGACTGAGGCCTGTGTTGTGACAGTAGTCCCAGGTGTGGCATCACGTTAGCTTGTCTAAGCAACACGGTAAAACCTCAAACCTCAAATATACGTCTTTGAAAAAAAACAGCCAAAATCAGGTCTTATAATAGAGGAGTCTTATAAAGGAGGACTAGTTGCACTGAGCAGCTAGTGCAGCATGTAGGTAGATGTAGCGTGATGGATGGGGTGATGCATGTATGTTATCATGGCAGCCAACTGCAACAAGTGTTTTTAAATTGTTTTTTATTTACCACTGAACTACACGTGAAAATATTTTTTCCCATCTCAATTACTGAACATGTAGTTTTATCACGTCTGGACACCTGTGGATAACTTAGCTTTCGCTAGGCTAAAAAGTGTGAACGAGACGTAATTGTCTCGAGGTACATGGTACAGTCTCAAAGTACCACGAAGACATTTAGAGTTAGGCGTGAAATCTCGCGGAGATGCAAGGCTGTACACACGGACGAGAAAGGAGCAGAGTTGTATTCTTCTTTGCACTTTTAACCCCGTCATGATCCCTATTTTGCGACCTACGAACTCGCATCTGCGGCGTAAACAAGTCGATGCCCTCGCTGTGCCAAAAGGCTGCCGTACGCTGCATGTAAAAGTGGACCAGCTACATCTCGTGTTTTACGACCACAGATCCCGGGCCCTTATAGTAAACTGTAAACGCCCATAATTTTCTTAATCGCGACTGCACTGCGACTTGTCAACAAAGCAAAGTACACCACGGAAACGACTTGTCTTCAACTGACCGCGAGACTAGCGTAAGTTGCTGCACTCTTATTTACTTCCGGTCTCGATCTCTTTATTTGGAGGCCAGGTTAATGCTTGTTTGCCTGTGTTTTTACTCTACTAAACACGTGCCAGCGAAGGATGGCTACAGTGAAAGCTTTTATAAAATACGTTTGGTGAAATATTACAAATAACACGCCAAGAGTGTCAAAAGCTATTAGTGTCTGAGTTAGCAGCAAAAGAAAACCCGACTTTCAAAGAACACTAGCTACAAAGACGCTGGGTGTGGTGCTCACCGCATCCTCAACCCTGCACAAGCAACTGCGTGCCGAGCAGTGTCCTTGGCGACCTTTCACACCGGCTTGTTGTTTTAGGTCACCGTCACTGAATCGTCCCAGTGAAGCTCGCGTCACGCCAGTTTGTGAATCCCAGTTACAGAGTTACAAACCTCGCTCGGGGACATGGCCATTTCCTATCATGGCAACGCAAGAGCGTGGTAGCTAGCTGCCACATAGCTCCACAGACCGCATTTTACTAGCCGTTATGGCAGCTCTTCATTGGAGCGCATTTTTATAAAAGTTCATGCGGGAAGTTAAGTTAGTTGCGAAGTGATTCTAAGGAAGTTTTCTATGGGTCCGTGTTATCCTTACCATTACATATAAATCCGACGTCTTGACAATCTGACGTAAACGGATAAAAATAAATAAATAACGTGGAACATCTGCTCCATTCTGAAAAAGCGTGGTTTGAAGCTACACTAGGTATTTTGCTCCCCTCTCAACACACACACACACACACTTGAATGGCTTCTGTATCACACGTCGACCTTGGAAAAGTCCCGAAGAAATAGCTTCTGCTGACCTATGTGCACTGGCATTTATGGCTGACAAGAGTTATTCCCGCTTCTTTTTCTTCGTTCCATGATCACTGAAAACTGCTGAATTCCTTTTCTACTCCTAATGCTTTCACTAGCACACCTTCCCCTAATTGCTCTACCCCTCCGCCTCTATCTGCCCGCTCCCCAGTAGCAGAAGACAGACAACGTCCACCGCTCATTGTTCTTGAAAGACCACTGAAAAAAATCCTGGTGAGATCTAGAGCCGGGGTCAAAGACCTTTATTAACGCCTACCATTAATTCAGGCAGTCGGTGAGCCCCCAAACAAAGACCAAGCTGGTTTTGAACTTTGTAATGACATCAGTGGAAGGACTTCAGGGTGACTGGTTCATCTCACACAGAGAAGCTGCACAATGTGCCAGTTTTCTCAACCCTTGCTCCTCTCCAGGTTAAAACTGTGGCCGGAAGCAACAAAACTGCGCGGAAACGAAAGTCGTGTGTTTTCTTCACAAAGTTACACCCCAACACTGTCTTCACACATATGGATGACAGCGGACCAGGTTCTGGTGTGTAGTCGTGTGTTTGTGTGTGCGAAGGGGTGGGTGGGAAGTATCTGGGTCGTCCCCCAAGCTAGAATAGGAAAAAAACAGGAACGCATCCCAGGAACACAAAGCAGAGGGGTACGGCATGACGTCTGCTGACGTCCGTACCACCTGACCATCCATGGCTGGGAGCTTTAGTACCCTGACTGGGCTGCAGACTGATTGTTTGCCCGATCAATGAGAGAGAGGACACCAGCACGGCCAGTGGCACGCCAGCTTCAGCCCGGACTTAGACACAGCTTACTTCCGGTCCAACCCCTCGCCCCACCCCAGCCCCGGACGACGATTTTTTTTTTTATCTTCCGAGAGACCAGCCCCGTACACCCCTGGAATATATAATGCTGCGCTATGCCACCACCACCATCCCCCCTCTCCCCCCTCCTCTTTCTGTCTTGCTTGCTCTCCATTCATACGCCCAGAATATCGGTGCGAATTTCGCTCCCTTTTCGCATTCTGGACGTCACGACGAGGGCATCTTCCTGGCTGAAAGGATTATGGGAAGGAGTTTATGGGGTCAGGTCCTGGCAGATTTCTCTGGGACGCTGGCGACTGACCAACTAAATTCGGTCAGCTAAGGAAGCCTCTTCAGATGCCGGTTCTTCTGTCGCTTGCGTTCGGAATGTGCGGGGGGTAGGGGAGGGAGTGGTTGGGAGCTGATAGAAATTAGGGTGGCCTGATTTTTTCCTTCGCCTACCGTTGTCCTCTTTTACACCCCTAGGCATACTTTTCGACACCGCGCAGCGGTTCGTTCTCTTTTCCACAAAGGGCGCGTGCAGCACGTAGGCTAGGTTGGCTGGAGATCTGTATTTCTTTTCTGCATCTTACGTAAGAGGCCGGCTTAACAGGACTTACGACTGCTTGTATGTGCAGACACAAAACCACATAGGAACTTTTCAGTCAGATACAGAGAATACTGGTCAGCATAATTGTTTAGTCTGATAAAGCGAATATAGGCCAGTACAACCTTTTAGTTCCATACAGTGAATACTGGCCAGTATAGCTGTCTATAGTCTGATAACAGCGAATATAGGCCAGTATAACATTTTAGCCCGTGCAGCGAACATGAGCTATTAGTGAGATACACCAAATACTGGCCAGTATAACGTTTTAGTCACATACAATGAACACAGGTTAATGTAATGTTTTTCTAGATTTACGTATTTAAAAGTCTTTGCTAAAACACTGATGTCAAAACCTCGGGATGTTGTTCCTGTTTCCATTTTCCATTCAATAAGGACTTCTTGTTTTGGAATCCCAGTGTCTATTCCTCCGTAAGTCCTACTTGACAAAGTCCTCAGGGCCTCTCCACAGCAGAAAAAAAATGGCTTCCTCCTTGTTGTACGGGTTGGATTGTTTCGAGATCTTACTCATTACAGATGTACTCCTGCCACTTAAAAGTACTTCACTGCGACCAAACATTGTTGGTGGAAACGCTTTCATCTTTGTTTCGCTGAGCAATGTGGCAAAGTGGGCACCTCTGCTGTCGTTTCGTTCAGCTCTCGTGCATGAGAGTGAAATTACGTTGCTTCCAGTGCAGGGCAGTAGTTTGTTCTTAAAACATTCAAATACCTAATCATTTTGCAGAAATTATTCTCTCAGAACGAGATTGTCAGCTTACGCCAGGAATTGTAAAACTACAACCAGTAAAAAAAACGGGGCGATAAGCGGGGTGTGATGTTTCTAAAAATTGCCCTTTTTTTTTTTGCACGCCATGGTTAACATTTTGTGTCTGTGTGTTAAGTGCCATTCAACACGAAAACAGGATTGTTTAGTATTTTCGGCAGGACCTTCTCTGTCCGGAAGTCTGCAAACACACGACAGTGGTCACATCATTTTAATCGGCTGCTTGCAGTCGGTATGGTTTCTGCAAGGCATGTCCCTCCAGCAGGCTGATGAATGATAGATAAGGACACGAACGTGCATGCAAACGAAAATAAATGGAAGTCGTGCATCCAGAAAGCTGCACGACCGGTTGCACAAAGCGGCGACCCGACCTTGCCAATGATGACAGCAGCCCTGCACAGCATGATGAGACCCTCGACAGCCCAGACTCGACTGACGCCTCGCTATAGCACCGTTGCGCGTGAGAAGCAGGGCGGACAGCGACAGACACGGTGTTGGAGTCTGGCGGACAAGACAATCGTCTGTCGAACGGGTGAATGCGACTCCAAACGGAGATGTAGCGATACACAACTTCCCAGTAGGCGACTTACCCTGAAGCAATCAAAGGCTAAAGACGTGTTTCCTCTCAGAAATGACTGATATGGCATGTTCTGAATGCGCACGTGTTTTTTTTTTTTATAATTCCAACAACCACATGGGATCTCTTTTGTCTAGCAGAGGAATCTGACCCAGTGCGACACAGGACTGTTGAAATTATTCGTGTGCTACAAAAGGGATGGCAGGTGTATATATGGATCGAGATTATTTTGTTTATACATCGTAGCATGGGCAGCTGATACACTAGCTGTGATGTGAAAACTTCAACCAAGGCATCTGATCCCCAAGATGTGCGAGAACAAATGATGCGAACGATTCTCAGACAAAGTCAAACTACCTGCCGTCGTTTCAGGTTTGTCGAAATCCAAAGCACCGTTAACCTTCAGTCCGGCGCAGCACACGACAGAATACTATCACGTGAAATGACCCGAAAGTTTTGCAGATTTCCCCCTTTATCCCCCACCTTTACACTGCCCAAAACTGTATTTTACGCAAAGAGGACACGCGCTTGTTATCGTTCACAAAGGACGAAGTTTGTGCGTTCACGCAAGAAATGCCTATCGTTCCTTGTTTGGGGAAAGGCCCAGTTTACTGGCAGCTTCGGTGTGGGCAAGGTTACTGTTCCTGGTTTAGTGACCCCTCCCCTTTCTCTCCCTCTCTCCTCCTCTTCCCCCTTCCTCTCCCTCCTTTTTTTAGTCTCATCTTCCCCCTCTTTGGCTCCCAACTCCCCTCTCTGCATGCACACTCGTCTGCTCTGTACGCCCTTGTCGGTGTCTGCACAGAGGAACGCGAACAGGAACAGAAACCTGCTTCATAAAACGCACAACTTGATCAAAGGCACAACATTTACGCCCGAGACGTACATGAAAATGTGTTTTCCCTTTGAGTAAATATATAGTTATCGACCTGTTGTACTTTAATGCTAAAATGGCCAGTCACTCTTACCCCAAGTCCTCCAGTCGCGGGTGGTCAGGTTATAATACCCATACGCCATCGCGTATCCGCTGTTCTCGTCCTCGCCGTGCCGAACTTGGCAAACTAGCGCGGGACGGTAAACCGCCGGATTTCGGGAAATTATAGTCACTTTATCACTTGGCACTTTACGACATATAAACAACTAGCTTGGGACTGCTAGGATATGCGCATTTATATTAAGCCCCACTCTGCAGTGCGCCTGTGGCGATGCATCATGCACACATAACCAACCCACCCACCCACCCCCTCCCCTCCCCACCCTGGCCACCCTATTGCCCATTCCCAAACTTACACACACACACACCCCACCCCCACTCAAAAAAGTGCGTACGCTGCAGAGATAATGATTTCAGGCTGATCGCGAACAAGGCCTTGCTTTGATCGGTTGACTCCTGAAAGCTGGATATACTGTTCTGGGGCATGCGAGCGAACGAGTGCGCGTGTGAATGCCGCTGTGTACGTGCGCGTGCCTGTGTGTAACAGCAGCTGCGTGTTCTCGTGTTCTCGTGTTCTCTCTTTCGGCCTGAGCTGCCAGCTGATTTTCAAAACAAGTCTAACTGGGGCGAGTAGGTTGTTGTCCCATGGTACGCCAGTACTGTACGCCCTTTCCGAACTGCACACATGCTGACCTCCTTCCTTCCCATGGCACGGAGCTGGGGCTCTGCAAAGTGCACAGTGGCGCCGCCACTAGGAATTACGCCGTTCTGAAGCTGTCCTGTGAGGGAAGAAAGGTGTCGGCATTCTGAAGCTAGCCGCTGTTGTAAATTTTCATAGGTGCTCATGTTCCACGTAACACCTGTTTCAGCTGGTAGTTCTGCAGGTTTGTTGGATCTGTATGCGCGCGCGCGCGCGTGCGTGTATGTTTGTGCGTGTGTGACCGCGCGCGCATCCCAGCCTGCATGCATACGTCCGTGAGAGAGAAGAAGAAAACAATCAGTCAAAAGTGACGTTGGTGATTCATACACATCAGCCCGACATGCCCACTCCCCATCGCACCGTAGCTCTGTTTTGCATAAAGTGTTATTGGCGACCCGTTACAGTTTTTGTACGCAGTACAAAACACCTTACGTAATCGCAAATTTGTCTTCAAGGTCTTTTATCATCGCTGTCACCTGTCTGCCCGTGTTACTCCTTCCCTCGCTCATTACCTCATTTCTATTATTAGCGCACGACGTCTTCGAGACACGTGGGATTTCGTTTCCTCGGACACACTCAACGGGTTTCGTCCTTGACTACATCAACTGTATATCACCATATAATGCATATCATTCAGACCAGGGCTTGCTTGCATAAACGTAATCTCCCGTTCATTCGTAAAAGTGCTCGTAAAAAACACAGGGCGAATGGGCCTTACGACCACTCTTATGACTGGAACGCTCAAGCAAGCCACCCTGAACAAAGTGAACAAAATGTCGCCGGGCAACTAACGTAAAACAAAGGCGGTGTGAGGCAGGTGGAGAGGACCTACACGATGAAAGAGAACGAATTAGCGCCATCTACTTACCTTTGACCTCTGACGCGTAAACTCCTCACAGGACCACCTCCCATATCCGTGCCGGCAACAGCCTCGGCGTTGACAATGCTCGTCGTTGCAGATGATGTCGTAGTTAGTGATCCGTGTTTGTTAACATTGTCGTGGTTATTGTTGTTGACGACGATGTTGTTGCTACTGCAGCTGTTGCTGTCGTCGTAAGTGATATCCGTGCAAGGCGATGAAACATCGGCACCGTCCGCGTGAAGGCAGTTGTTGAGATTGCTGCTGGGAGAGGACGCAGGCTCCGACATTGTCACGCTGCCGGCGACAGCAACCACCTGTTCGCGCCCTCCACCCCCGGCACTAAATCCGACATGGCCACTCATGCTGTCGTCGCCCCCAGCACCGCCGCTTTCGTCAGTGCCGACGGAATCCGCGTCCAGTCTCACCTGACTCGCAGGTGACGGCTGCGGCAGCAGCGGAAGGTCAGCGGCGCTAATTTGTCGCAGCCCCCCTAGCGTCGTCCCCGAAACTGACTCCCGACACACTGCAGGTGTTTCCATGCTGCCTGGCACGGTCACGTCCTGCCTGCGACCGCTGCTGCCGAACTTTCCCCCATCACCATCGGCACCGTCGTGATGGGGGTTCGTCCCCCCACCACCACCTCTGCCTCCGCTGTCATACGGCAGAGCGTTCGTCGCAAGAACCGCTGAGCCGCGGGACCCTGCGTGGCCGTCGACAAGAAGGGTGGGACTGACACCCGCCCCGCGTTGACCGCCGACGTTCAGGCAATTGCTGTCGGGGTTGTCAGCGTCGTTGTTGCTGCTGCTGATGTGGAAGCTAGCACCGCAAGGGAAGTGCAGGAACACTGAGACTGGAGGTGACTCCACGGCCATCGTTGTTGCATATTCAAACATCAGTCATTTGTCACAACTGGCGCCGCACCACTGATCTTGAACCAACACCCCTTCGGCCTGCGACAGACCGGCTGACACACGCAAGAAAACAAAACGGATCAGCAGTTCTGTGGTGACGTCACTCGCAGCCGCGAAGTACGTTCTAGCGAGAATGCTTGTGTGAACGTGCGCCTGTTTGTGTGCGTGCGCGGGTGGGTATGCCTGCGTGCGTGTGCGTTTGTGCGTGCGTGTGAGTGTGGTGAGTGTGCGACAGGACGAGTGCCGCTGGTTTGTCAAGTCACGCTTGATAATCCCTTTCGTCCGGACTTCCTGACGCCGGCAAACAGAGATGTCCGAGCCGATGCACTGCGCTTCATAAGGCTCCGAGCGTTCGAGCCCCTACCTCTTCCCCAAACTAGCGACCAGGGTTCGCGCGCCGCACCCCCATACTGCAAACACTGCCACTTGCTATTCTTAGACTCGACCTCATGGCAACCCAGCTGGCTGCGCACGCGGCGCGCGACGGCCGACCAATCAGGGCGTAAGGACAGACAGCACGCGCCTGAATGGCGGGGGCGGGGCCCTAAACCAGTGCAACGTGCAACAACAGATCAACAGGAAAGTTGTGTTGTTTTTGTTTATCACGGTTTTTTTCTGTTTCTTAAATGTTTCAGATCGACTTCAGTGAAGGTTATTTGTAACAACCGAGTGTTCGCCAACAAGATTAGAAGGTTGGGTGGGTAGGTGGAAGTGGTAGGGGTGGGGGCTGCGCACCAACAGCGAGTGTGCATTCATGATCCCAAGGGAAGCAAGCAAGGGATCTCGCCTGCTGCTTTCAAAGGGGGGCAACGCGAATATCTCAGCAGTGACTTGTTAGGCTATTATTTTTATTTGGGTTATACTGTTCTTCAGTAGCTAACTCTATGCATATATTTCGCTCTGACTTCAGTTCTTCTCTACAGACCATACAGAGGCTACCATAAATATCGGAGCGACCTCAGACAAATGCCCGAGAAGAGGCGCTGACCCGTCAACGTACAACTGTCTCTGCACACTCTGGCCCCGTATGCAAGACAACCGAATAGCAGACTTATTCCTGTCATGGCGGACATCTTGAATAAGTTCCTTGAATTTCCCATGCACGAAAACCGAATAGGCCTTCCCCCCACCCCAACCCCCGTTATTCGGTAATAATTAAGTTATTTAATAGTCCCAGAAGCGAACAGTTTATTCCAAGTTCGCCGAAACAACGTTTTCAGAGACAGAAAAAAGTCTGCTGTTCAGGTATAAATATAGTACAATTTACACGCATACGAAGCCTGTTGTACAAATCCCTGGCGTTCAGATCTATGCACAATACACACCTATGGTCCGATTCCTGCATGAAACAGGTGCATATGCAGAAGCATACGCATAGCCATATACTCTAGCAAATTCACACATACTAGCAGCCATACGTGCATATTAACACACCTTCACTGTAAACATCTTTCAGGCCCCCAGTCAGTTATACGGGGCCAGATAAGAACAGGACAAACTATACAATTAGCTATCTTAAAAAGCAACATTTTGCCACCTGCACACTCTCACAGCATCTGAACAACGTTTGCAGTCTGTACGTGACCGAAAGTAACAAAGTGGAACACAATCTGCGGTCTGCCTGTGACCGTATGCGACAATGTAGAACCAAGTTCACAGCCTGTATGTGACGCTATGGACAACTTGCGGCCTGCGTGTGACCGTATGCGACAATGTAGAACCAAGTTCACAGCCTGTATGTGACACTATGGACAACTTGCGGCCTGCGTGTACCCACAGAATAGAACACAGTTTGCATGGTCAGCTTGACACCCATCCGTGCATGTGCACTTGCTTGCAAGTGGCGCAGACATCCGCGTGCAGTTGTGTGTAGGTGGGGAAAGAACGTTATTGGTGGCAAAGTGTGCCCGTCAGCATGCGTTGGCAGGTTAGTTCAAGAAAAGTAATTGATATAGTTTTGTACCTTAATAACGGTGTGTTGATCAGGGTAAGACTGTAAAGAGACTATATAACTCTTATGGCAGCATTGTTTTGACGTAGTTTGAACAAGCCATGCAAGATATCGTGAAGTCCTTTATAGATGAGTAGGGATATCAGGCCTTGCGTTCTGTAAATTTACTTCGCCAAGGTTATGAAGCCACCGTGACCTGTGCTTCTACTTCATCTCTCAAGTCATAACTGTTTTATGTAGCCCTAGAAACAAGACTCACCCAACAAGGTTTATAAATTGGCGGCCACTCGTCGTTCACAACAATGCCGAAAGGTTGCCTGCGCAGCTTTCAAAGGTTGATGCGCGATCACCGACTTCCACGAGACGAACAATAATAGCCCATAATACTGTAAGATTATTGCTTCCTCACCGTTAGATTTCAAACGAAGAGTGCTTTTCAGGTGACTCTCGATAGTCTGGAATGGGTTCTTCAAACGCTGCGATTACCGAGAATGTGTCAGCCGTCTTTTCAAGTGTTCTATTCTGTGGGGAAGCTACCATTTCTGAACTGGAAGTTTTTTTTTCAGAATGGAAGATTGTTTTCCATTTGGTTTCGGTTTCTTTCTTTCTTTCTTTCTTTCTTTCTTTCTTTCTTTCTTTCTTTCTTTCTTTCTTTCTTTCTTTCTTTCTTTCTTTCTTTCTTTCTTTCTTTCTTTCTTTTGTTTCGTTCTTTCTTTCTTTCTTTGTTCCTGTGTTTCTTTCTTTTTTCTTTGTTTGTTTGTTTCTTTTGTTTGATTGTTTCTTTTGTTTGATTGTTTCATTGTTTTCTTTCTTTTTTTCTTTCTTTCTTTCTTTCTTTCTTGTGTTTCATTGTTTCTTTCTTTCTTTCTTTCTGAAAGTTTCAGGTCATAGTAAGGGCAGCAACTCAGACGTCTTTAGAAGTTAAGGTTTCCAGCAGCTTCCCAAATTCTTTGAAGGCAACCTCCGCTTCACTATAGACGTTGTCTCTTATCGGGTGTTGACGCCGGGTGGCTTGCACAGCGGGACACATGTTCCTGCATACCTTACGTCACGGCTAAAGTTATCAGCTTTGCTCGTGTTGGCAGTGCCTTGACATACCCCTCAGCCACTCTTCATCCACCATCACGGGCTCGCAGCTGACGTCTGTGTTTTCTTAGGGGCACTCGTTGACTGGCGCGCACGTTTATTAAACGCTGTATATCTATGTTATCTAAAGGGCCATCGATCAACAGACCAGCCCAGTCAACCTATGTTTGTGCCGTGGTTTTAGCGCAAAAGTTTCGCCCAGAACGAGCAGTTTCCTGGTGCCCATAGTTCAGCCGGTGCATTTACTGATATTTTCGAGTTTTATTTACATCAAGTGCGAACACACTGATTATTTTGCAGTTCCATGCCAGGCGAACGATCACAGGCGATGGTACACAACACGCGCCGATAGAGTCTTATAGCTCGATGGTAGTCCAAACCAACCCTCTGCGCCCATCATCGTCACAGAAACGCTTGATTTAGCTGTGTACATTATAATTATATTAGACCTGTGATGTGCTTTGATCCAGCAGTGTGTAGTATTACCACCAGTTTCTTGTTACTGGCTTGGTAAAATTCCTGTCCCACCCACTATACCTTTTGCGTATAAATGCGCATACATTTTTTGTCAAGAGTCAACACATTTAGAATTACTTCGATGTTCCATGCCAAAAGATTGCTATACCACTGGTGTGCAAAATGTGTTTCTGTTGTGGATTTCGTATCTCGTGGTTATTTTTGTAACTTTTTATGACAGACTGGTGTTTGGACCCTTTAGGTAGTTCCCCTTGAAATTACACACTGACAAGAAATACAGGATTTGTGAAACATTCCTTCACAGAGATTTCTTTTCCTACGTAGCCGATCAGCTGTTTCAGTCCATGTTTTACCTTATGCCTCTGTGGGTGTGTGCGTGCGTTCGTGCGTGCGTGGGTGCACGTGTGAGAGAGAGAGAAATCAGTCTCACGAGAGAGAGGAACCAGGCCGACACTGAGAAGGAAACCAGGCCGACGCCGAGAAGACTGCCTGAGGTACTCGAAACGCTGGCGAGCAGAGGACCAGTGGAACGTGGCGAGTGAGTGGACAGCTCATTGGACAGCCGGATGACAAGACCTGTAGTGTATGTCAGGTCAACGGCCAGAGGGACCGTACAAGACCGGCGTGTAGCTGACTCAGATAGCTGTAAACATCCACAAGACATCTGCACGGGGAGACCGCCAATGGACATCGCACTGTGACTGCAGAAAAGGGTCTGCGAGTCATGATTGCCATCAGGACCTTGAGAAGATCAGCATGTGTAGCATAGATTCGTACCGCCTGAGAAAACGTCATTAGAGACCCGAGAAGAAATTTCGCCTATTTAGCTGTCGGTGAATTCTGTGGAAATAGAACTGTGGCCTACAGCCGGAGGCCATCACTGGTGTGAAGTAAGGGACTGCTGGTAGCAGGTCTGATAGAGCAAGTAGCTGACGGACGCTTGCTGTACAGAAGAAACCCTGTAACGTCGAGGGATGTAAGAGACCTGTCCGAACGGTGTGCATTCTGTGGCATTCCACGCTGCTCCACTACAATAAGTTCCAAGTTCGTCGTATTGTTCCTGCAAGTTCAAGATTATTATGTGCGTTGTGCTAAGTGTCCGTATGTGTGTCAGTCAGTCAGTCAGTCAGTCAGTCAGTCAGTCAGTCAGTCAGTCAGTCGCTCGCTCGCTCGCTCGCTCGCTCACTCACTCACTCACTCACTCACTCACTCACTCACTCACTCATCAAGCAAGTAATAAGCGAGTAATAACAGCAGCACACGTCAATAACATCGCCCGCCGGCCGTTTGCTGTGAGCCCATGTCAGAGTCCAGCAGAGCGCCATTTTGCTAAGGACGACCGTGTGGAGCCCATCTTGCGGTCATTTTGTAACAGCAGTTCCGCGAAACTCCGCAATTTGACATCTGATTGCCGTCTGATCCTAGTCTGTAGGCTGCGTCTCCCGGGGGGAGTTTTACAGACACTGGAAAACACCAAGAAACACCAGTGGTGCTAAAATTAGTGACGTCAGAGCTCCTGCACGTTGGACTCTATAAAAATCCATCTTAGGATCCTTCTTAAGGTGGAGATGACTGACTGACTGACTGACTGACTGACTGACTGACTGACTGACTGACTGACTGACTGACTTAATAACTATCTAACCAAGTAACTATAACTAAACTTAACTGACTGGTTAAACTAGCAATAAAAGACAAACCAACCACCAACGTCAGCCGGATAAACATACCCATTTTATCCAAAGAGAGAAAAATAGCCTAAAACTACAGTGGGATGAAAATAATACAATGGAACCAGGCACCAGGAGAAGAAATCGAAGAACGGCCGAGTAAAGAGCTCATATTATTTAATTCTAACACACCCAACCAAAGCAGAATTACAAGAATGAGACTTAATGGAGAATACCATCTTATTCGTCAAGACCTAGTGACCTGCAGTTGTGGGAACATACTTAGCACACCTGCTAGAGTGTGCTCTAAACAGACAGGAAAGGGAAGAACTAAAAAAAATGTTATTCACAATTAAAACTAAAAAACCTCCATGCACAATTAAAACCTAGTCCTAAATATAGGATCTTCTTTGAACCCTCCAAAAAAAGATAAGGCAATATATAATGGAACTGACAACATAGGTAGTAAACGTCAATCTCGATGCTAGATATATTTAAATAATACAAAGGTGCAAAAGGGTGTAAACCACTAAAGTAACATCCATTAAGTTATAGGAAAAACGTAACTTGGTGACCATTAAAAGTAAAACCAGACTGTATCGAACTAAAGAATTATCACATGTAGTAAGACCTTAGAGGTAGAGATAAATAGAATGTAGGAATAGGGTGGCAGTAGGATTGACCAGCAAAGACTCGACCACTCAGGCCAGGTGAACCCACCGTCAATGACAATGTCAGAAAAGATTTCACATACCCACCACCAGTGCAGAACGCCCAACCCTCCCTTTCTCCCCCCCCCCCAACCCACTCTCCCTCCCGCACAGTGTGAAATTGCATAACAACAACAATAATAACAACGACGACGACAACGACGCCTGGAAGTGCACACCCGTAGTCTTCTCGTGTAACAGTAGTAGCAGACCCCATTGTCGGGAACTGACCGTGGATGATACATCCTAGCTCCTGGGTGTCTGCTAGCCTGAGCAGCGCCGCTTGTGGCTGAAAAGACCAATCTGGGAATGACAGTCTATGATACATCTACGTGTAGACTCTGGTCCGTTGCAGTTGTTGCAGCCCTTTCTGCGGCCCTGGACGTCTGCGGCTGTGCTCATCAACTTCTCGTCCCCTGTTCTGATGGGCTGGTTCAGGGTGCTTCTCCACCTCTTGCTGTCAGGCGCAAGGGTTTCCCCTGACGGGTGGTGCAGATATTATGTGCATTGATCCCCAGTGTACCCTGTAAGGTTCTTTTTTTTTTTTGTTTCACCTTCGCGTGTACCCCATCGCTTGAGCACAGACAATAGATGTCAGAATGGAAAAAAAAGGGTTAGGGTGTATAAGCAGCAGAAAAAGGATGTGAAGATGGAAAAGCACCCCATCTGCGCACTGCGCTGCGCTAACTTAAGCTACCCACACACAGCACGTACGCAAGCACACACATGCAGTGCGGGCACTCGCACTCAGTCACTTGTGTGGTGGCTCACACTCATTCATTCACTCACTCTATCACTCACTCACCTATTCAGATTCCTCATCACCTTCGCCATATAATGTCAGTCCGAGCTTCCGTGCTACATTTTGATACAACTCCTGGGTTGACAGACTTTTTTGTCAGGCTGTCAACTTGTTTACCGGCAAAACGAAAGATATCCTGTGAAGCCGGAAGCTTTAAGGATAATCTGCGATCTTGTGAACCTTGCATTGCGCCCCAAGGGCATGTGCACTGATGGCGGTGTGTGCATTCGTGTATTGCTGTAGGGTGCGACGCCAGAAATGTTTACGTTTTAATGACGTCAATTTGCCTTTCAACTTGCCGAGGCACTTGGGGTATACACTAATTGTCACGACCGTTTGAAACTTCTATGCACACAGTGTATCATTCCAAGCTTAACTGAAAGATATTTAAACTTTTTTCAATATTTTTTTAGTTATCATCGTTATTTTTATTTCTCTTTAACTTCTGTAGGAACTCAAAGGGCTCAAATTAGCTGCACCTTTTGTTTGTTTGTTTGTTTTTTGTTGTAAGACGTTGCAAAAATAGAGATTTGTCTGCAAGCCTTACACACAAACAGAAGTCTCACACGCCACCATATGTATCTTAGTCATCGTCTGAGTTCGTCTGTCGACGTTCATGTTCGACGCTAAAGACACACTTGCGTTTATGAAGTAACCTTCAAAACACCCCACTCTATCTACCACTTGATAATATGGCTAACAGACTGTGCAGAGGGTCTGAGTGAAAAGTATAGCCCTAAATTTACCCTGACAGCCAAAGTGGCGCGATCTCATTGGCTAGCAGGGAACCTCAAAGAAATCTCTATGGTTAGATGCGTGCCCCATGCACCCACACAGGGAACAAAGGAATGTCGCGCCCTTTGGCCAGGTCTGTGTGAAGTTGCCAAAAATAGAACTCGAGACAAAAGCTTAAGATTTATTAAGACTTTCCTTAATTCAACAAATGCTCGCGATAGTTCCCAAAATGTGGCACTGTGTATAAAGGTGGCGCTTTCACCGAACTAAAATCCACATTCCTTTAGTTAAGAAAGGCGTTTATGGTAGCAGTAAATAGGACTAGAAGGAACACGCCTATTTTTCCGCAAGTGTAAGGTACATGACAACAGATGCATTTGTTAGCGAATCTTACATGCATTTTACGCTTCCCCATCCCAAATGAATGCAGCACAAGGATCTTAGCTTCCCCTTATCTCTTCACGTCCCCCCACCTCGCTCAGCTGGTTCGCTCGCCAGTTTCCGATGACTGTACCGTTCGATAAAACTGCACCAGGCCACCTAGAGCTCAGAGAGCAAGTCAGCAAAACTTTCCTAACCATGTATAGATCTCACTCCACACCATATGGCAGGTCGTAATGACCCGAACCGCACAGTCGCAACTTCTCAACCGCCTGCCTTCTACGGATATCGCCATCTGCCGTGCTAGGTGCATGCGCTGACGGACTTAATAATCATGCAAGTCTTTCCGGCCATTAAGATGTCGCTTCGCTAGTTCAGCCAGTACTCTGCTCCTATTTGTCACGGGTTTGCTGTGCGTAACCAGTGCAGAGAAACCCTGACCTTAGCGATAGGTGTTTATTTCAGGAGAACAGATATTTTCGCATTCGTTGTTGTCTCCCCACACAATCCATCCTACGTATTAAAATTATAGAGATACGGGCTTTGCCGGCTGCATGCAACAGACTTTTACACACATGGAAAATACACCCTGGCAAACTTCGCCGCACTCTCTATTCCTGTCACTGCCTGTCGTGTAGCTGCGGGATGAAAGATTCAGGTCGCGTTTGGGGTGGGGGGTCATACTTCTCCATGCCAAGTGGTCAAGTTATGTTACAAGTACTGTTTACACTTCTAACAGTAGTTTGAAAGTGGAAGATTATTAGGTTTAAGCAAACCAGTTACTATTATTATGTAACTTTTAAAATAACTGACCCAGCGTTGTACATTTCTAGGGAGATTACGCTACGTCAGTATTCGATCGCAACTGCCCCTTTTGGTCATAAAAGCGGTCCTAAGCTCACTTCTCTCTGTGTATTTTATGTGCGCTTTAACACACGGAGATACGAACGCGCCTCCAACGCACTGCTGGTGAGAAAACGCATTATAATTTAGTGTTAAAAAGTGTGTTGCCTCGCCAGTGAAAGTTCTTTAGATAGCTCCTAGAAGGTCAGCTGACCTTGAGGCTGGAAAGGTTGAGTGGGTGTGTCTTGACGCTGCTGTTTGCAAGGTCACCTGAATTTCCTGTTTACTGTCGGCTTGCACACCAGTTTTGCTGATTCAGCACGACTTCTTCTTATCATCCCCTGCGTCCTGTCGAAGTGGGAAGCGTTTTTCCACCAGCCGAGTCGGCGAGCTGAGCTGTGCAAAAACTCTGTTTCGAAAGTACGACTGTAGAGTAGAAGGTGCCACATTAGCTGACTCTCAACATTGTCGATTGCGCCACTTGAAAAGTTATTTATAGCAGGTACTTTTCGGTAGAATAACCAATATTCTAGAAAGGTGTGCAAAAAATGTGGACATTTAAGCTTACTGCTGTTGTCATTTCTTAAACTCCATGCACATTGTTAAAAATATAAGTTCAAACAGCTACGAATGTCTGATTGAAGATGTAATTTGAACCGATTTGGGACTAGTTGTCAAGAACTCTTTCCCCTGTTGATAGGTTATCGAAAACGCTGTCGTTATGTTTCCTTTCAAACTCTCCCCCTCCCCTCCACACACTTTTTTTTAAATAACTGGTCGCGATGTAACTCTGCACACTCAGCAGGAAACAAGATTGAAAGTACAGTGACCCACACTCTCAATCTTTTCCTCTCTCATTAGTTTTAAGGGGGAAAATGTGTAAGGTGTTGCAGCTTGGTGGGCTGGATTGATGTGGGTGGGGAGATGCAGGTTCGTCTGGTACATTTCGCCCGCTGAAAATGCCTCTTCACCGAAAAGATCCCTCGATCTTTTACCAGAAAGAGAAATCCCTCTTGTACAAATGAGCAAACCACTTCTGTGCGCAGAGGAAAATAAGTTTAGTAAATCCTACACAAAAGGGGTGATCAAAGCACTTTCTGCATCAACGGCTAATTCTTTCCGCACCAACGATTAATCACTTCTGGAGAACGCAGTCGGTGTGGAGAGACATCGGAGGGACAGAGGAGTATGTGGTTGGGGAGGGGGAGGCTTTGGACCAACCGTCAGTTATATCCAAATAAAATACATACGACGGAAATGGTCAACAGTCTGAGAGCGACAACAGAAGCTAGTTTCACAGACCCGACGAACCAGACGTCAGTGACGTCAGAGTTAGGGGCTTTGATGTCACTACTTTACAACCGCTCGCAGTCCTCGACTCTGTGAATATTCCGTCTTTGTATAGCACTGCTTGCTCTGAGTTCAACATTTTCTGACATGATACGCCATCTTGTGCGTGTCCGGATTTACGTTCCCATTCACAAGGATACAAAGCACTTCGCCACTCCCGGGTTGGCTGTTAAAAAAAAAGGAGGAAATGAAACAAGAGAAAGAGCGGAAAGGACACTTTTGTCGAGGTATATCATCCCCAAAGTCTTTAGAATTTCGCTTACCGAAGTCTTGGAAATCTTTGTGTTTGTTCGACACTGAGAAATTTTATGAAGTACAACTCGCGCAGTAGTCGAAACCCGGGACTTTCGTCCCAGGATAGTATATTTCACTACCAGCCCATCGATACTTTTGGAATAAGGCATTGATGTACATCTGTATCTAAAGTTTTGCATTGACTGGCCATTTTAAAGGAAAAAATTCCTACTTAACAGACAAACCAATGAAACACAAAATGTCTGCATAGCACACCTCGAGCAAAAATCGATGCTTCGAAGGCATGATCAGTAACCTCTCTATGAAAACTGAACTTGAATCTGAATGCGATCTGTGTGGACCGGAGAAGGACGGAAATGTGGCATACATAAGCATGAACATAACAGCCCTTGGTACAGTCCAGAATGGACCATGTCTCCTGCTTGCCACTCCCGCAGTGTCACAGGAACGCGTGATCAAACAAAGGAGTCGTTTGCCGACCTCAGACCATCCGTGATATTGCATTCCCTTACAAGACGAGTTGCTAGGGCTTGCAATGTGTCAGACAATACCCTTGATGTGTGGTCCCTTTGTTGGACGGTGAAAGTATCGGCATTTTATTTTCTTCTGAGCTAGTCACGCTTTTTTGGTTGTCCTTCATTCTCCCCACCCCGCCCCCCACCTTACCCACTCCCTGTGTCATGAAGGTAAAGGCTGTCCCTTGACGTGTTTTCAGGTCGTAATGGAGGGGAGGGTGTTCGCGAGACCCTCACCTTTCTGTGGGCCAACATCGTGAAGGCGGTGCCCATCTCCTGCCCCTCGTGCAGCGCAATAGTCTTGTTTCGCACCTGGCTCATTCCCTCGCTTGACACGACCTTTACAAGTCGTTGTTGCTGGCTCGAAGTTAAGCCACAACTACCGGTCAACCATCCTGACAGAAAATGAATGCAAAATTCAAGCGCTTGTGTACACGGCATAGATCCAATGCACATTGACCGACAATTTCTCGTTTACGCACAGAGAATCAAAAGCACAGACTTGTCACCTAGACATAGTGGAGCATGCACACGCATTTTCTCTTAACGTGCACGTTGCTCGTGTTACCTAAGGCAAGATATAAATTTACACATAAAGTTGCTGACGGTGAATAAGATGTAAACAAAACAGCAACATGATGAGGACATTATTGTCTACATATACCAGGGACAGCCCATAGAAAAAGACTTTTTAGGCACGAAACACTCAGATCCAGTGGTGGAGTTCATGTAAGTTCATACAGTCCGTCAGACTGCCTGCCTGCCATAAACATAAAGGCAAAATAAACTATACTTCGGGTAGGAAATTAGACTAAACAGAACTGTTCCCTGCTCCACAAAATGCACAGTATTGCACTCGTCATCCTCAAAGTACATCAGGGAAGTTGTATAGGTCCTGGCCTGGACTGCTGGCCATTGGGATCGCCAGACCCCAGGTAAAATACACACAGCGAATATCCTTTACAACGGTAATTTTACATGCTACATGTACATCTGTTATCAGCTCTCTTTTCTATGACCGGAACCAGATACAGTCGCTCACACTACGTGGTCCACATTGCTTCCAGTTGCAGTTCACATCTGGCACAAGCGGGGAGATGTACAGTAGACGGCGTCAGCACCGACGAAATTTGCTGGAATATTTTTAGATTTTTGTTCCTTCTCTGTCTCTCTGCTTTCTCTCCTGTCTTCTCCTCTCCCTCTCGCTATTTCTCCCTTTCTCCACTCCATCTCCCCTTTTTTTTCTCAGTGTCATTCTGAGTTAAGCTCCTAATTGCACTTTTTGTTTTTATGACTTAATCGCCATCGATATGTGCGTAGTTTATTCCCTGTATAAATACTTTTCTCCATAAACATTCACTGTATCCTTCAACCCTTCCGTCTGTCTATGTTATTGGACAGAATTAAAAATGAAAACGGCAGTTAGCATGGATAATATCTCTGAAGCTTTTAGACTATGTATAATTCATAATAGTGTCTTCTTGTATTCATTGTTTACCACAGTGTGCGTACGTTTAAATCTTGTAGATATATATATATATACTAATGTGTGTATTCGGATTCCCATATAGTATTAATAATGGTCATAATATGGCATAATATACGTAGATCCGTGCATACTTTGTTGTACTTCTGTTTCCCCTTAACCGACCTTACCTCCCCTCTCCCTTCCATACCTTAACATGGGTCACTGGCTTCTTCAATAAGTTCAAGCATCCTCCCCCTCTCTAAACATCCCTTCCGCTCTCATCTCTTCCTCGTCTCCCTCCTGCTTAATCGTCGGCTGTAGTAAATCTTCAGTCAGAGCGGTAATTAGAAGCCCCCCGGAACGCGCTAGCTTGTGACGTGCTGGCCACTGTACTATTCCCCCAGCAGAGAGGAAGAAAGCGGGGTGGGGACTGGGAGGGAGGGATGATGGTTGTCTGTGCTCCTCTAACTCTGATTAACCCTTTCTCTCTACCTTTGTACTCCCCGCAAAGACCTCGAGGTCTGCTTCACCAGGAGGGAATCGTTTGCGCTCCAAAATGAATAGCTGCAGACCAGACACATGTATCCCACACACGCGTACACGAACGTACAAACAGTTGCACACTCACACATCCAGCCCCCTCCCTTTCACCCACACACACATGTACGCACTCGCTCGCTCTCGCTGTCTCTCTCCTTCTTTACAAAATGGAACGATCTATATTTCCAATGTGATCAGTCCAACACTTGATAGTTCTTACTCGATCCATCCTCCCTTTATGCATCCCGCTTATGAAGGTCAGCGAGTCTTTTACGTCCCCATCGCACCAGGGTTGTGGCTGCCTGAACAGCCACACAAAGGAACGGCTGTACAAAGCAGGACAGATCACGTTCAGATGAGCTCACTTCCTTCCTCATTCGCAGGGCGTTTACGTTCACGTATCCTTCTGAAAGTGCAGTTCCGCTGACTGGGGGAGGTGGTGGTGGATGGAGGAGAAAACTACGAAGCTGTTAAGTCCTTCAGCGAAGTGTCTGACACGCACAGAACTCGGCTTGGCTTAATAAATCCAATTTTCTACGTTACTCCTATTGAAGATTATCTGAAGTGAGAGTTTAAGTTTTGTTTCGTTAGGAGCAGTTCGTGGACGTTTATTTTTATTGCAAACCTGCTGGTCATTCTCTTGTAATTTTGTTTTATTCGTGAGCCTTGGGAAATTTTGATTACACTTTCAAAAAATGTATATTTCAGTGAAAGGAACGACTCTAATTTAAAGTGCTATGAGTAATGATAGACCAAGCTTTGTAGTGTAAGCTTTTCATTGTTTGTTGGTTTCATGTGCCGCCAGCTTTGTTTGAGGTCATGCGTCATTCTTTCGTAATCCACATCGCTTGTAAACAAAGCCTGCCTTCCTCCCCGACTCCAAAAAAATGTTTTAGAGTCTAACCGAAATTTTCGAAAATGTTTGCACAAACCCCCATTATTTAACAGTCAACGTTTTGAATGGTGAAGCGAGTGCTTCCCGTGAGTTATTTATATGTAAACTTAAAAACCGTGTGAAAATTTAAAACAAGTATGTGGATTGTTATCTATACAGTCCTGTTTTCGATGTTGTTAGCATTAAATGATCTGCATGTTGACTTCCTGTGTTTAACCCACAAGACCACGAGGAACTCTCAGTATGTGCTCGGCATACTTTATATTTTTGAGCGCAGTGTGCTCGCAGGAACCTGCATCAGATTTATAACAGGACGTTGTGTCAACACTTCAGATAACAGACAAGCGCGGGGGAAAGCAAATATTGGTGAGGCAGCCAACGGCAGATGACACAATATCACTGGATCTGAAGGCTAAATCACGTGGCAATTCTTTCAAGGAAAGACAAGGTCTAGGCCTTACAATTCTTCCAGCCAATCGCAAAATTTCAAATTCTCGTGTCGTGGGTCAGTGGGTCAGTATTCATGGGCAAGGCTTTCGAAGGTGTCAACGTTCCCACCTGTCCGAAGGCTTCAGTCGTCCCAGTATTCCGAGGTTGGACTGTTGCATGAGAGATCGTGTCTCCTTTCCGTACACAAACATATACCTGTAAGCCTTATTTACGATGTTAAGTTTATGGCCAGGTTTACCTTGGGAAAGACTACACAAGCGATTGCACAAACCATCCTTCAATTATTCTGCGTATTTATTTTGTTCTTCCGTTTATAAAAGTGATCTGTTCACATACATCCAACTTACTTTATACCCACTTGTCCAAGTTAGGTCCACAACAAAAGCAATTAGGGAGACTAAAATTTCCCTTGCCGTACACTTCTTTTGGTAATTAAAACAAATCATTAATTGAGATGCAAGCTGGCATTCATGAGTAACCTATTTCCCCGATTTCTTAATATCAGGTCCACAATTGAAAGACATTAAATACTTTCCAGCAAATGTCTGTGAAATGGTGTCGATCCGAACAGCTTGTCTTACTGGAAGCATATCTCCTGTGCCGATATGCTACTATCTGCCCCTGACTTGGCGGTTTTCACCAGAGGATGAGAACGCCCTGTCTCAACCAGTACAGCTAATGCCCGTGAGCTCGTCTTCATAAAAGCCTGGCACTGGCGTCATTCTCCTTCCTCCCCACTCAACTTAGCACCCCTCTGCTAGTCCAGCAACACCCCCACACCCACACACACCTCTCAGCCCAGAATGGTCGAGTGTCTTGGGCAATCTCACATCGGGCCGCAGCTCAGAGGATTCAAGAAGCGCCATGAGCACAAAAGTCTTCACCGCAGTTTCTTACAGACGACTCGCTCATGAGTACACAAGTGCCCATGCTTCCCACACCAGAGGCGTTTGGAGAAATTTCCCCTTCCGATGGCGTAGCGTCTTGAAAGCATGCCCCGATCAGAATCGTTCTTCTGCTCAAGGGGTTATCTTTGTACATCTCCGCTTTCCCCGATGAATAGTTTCTACTTCTTTCCTTGTTTATTGTCTATCATTACTTTCTGTCTCCTTACCTCTTCTCTTTCACAGAGTTCAAAATACATCAATGTGCCACTTACATATTGTCTTCCTTTTAATACTACAATTTTCCTTTCGCTGGAAAATAACAACCCCCCGCCCAAATCCCTAAAAATAAACAAATCCTGCACAGCATAAGTAAGTTTTCACTTTCTCCCTCTCTTGCTATTCTCTCCCTTTCTCTCCATTTCTTTCTATCTCTTTCTCTCTGTGTTTAACATTCTTTGCTGCCTTAAAGCTGTCTCGGCTAACGTGCTGGAATTTAGGTTATGTCCTTGACATGGCAATATCACTTAATCTTCTTCGAGAAACAGCTCATGGCTGGATACACACCGATTTATAAAGAACGCTTCTGGAGAACATTTTATCGCAAAAAGAAACAGATCTGGTTTTCCTGTTCTCCTATTTTCTTAATATACAGTTACGAAATGTAACTTGATCCCTCACTGAAGCTTACAAAAAGAATTATCTAAAATTGCAAGCATGCAGAGTCGATCCATACCGCCCCTTAAGCTTAAATACTGACAGACCGATACTAGTCTTAACTATTTTTATTTTTAAAATACCAGTTTTAAGGCACTTATTAAGCGGATACAGTTGATCAAAAATTCATCAAAGATTATATAAAAACTTTAATCTGATTGGTTATTTCAGGTAGGTCTCAAGAACTCTTTGAAGAACGTTAGTGAATTTTTTTTAATTTAATGTAGGAGTCGTGGTACATTTTAATTGCTTCTGAAATCTGGCGTCATAGAAACAAGCGTCTTTAAATTTGTAAGTATTTGTGTGGTCTGTTTACACTCATGTGTCACTCTCCTGTACATTGTATAGGATAATTTGTCCCTGTTGCAGTGCATTCTGGTTTTCCATGATGCTATGGGTGCCCACCTTGCGTTTGTCACTCTCCCACAGATGCTGAGTCTGTTCTTTATCGCAAATATTCTATCGCCGTCACAGCACTGTCTGCATGGCTTTTTATGCACGGAAATTCCTCCCGTCTGGCTTTTTTCGATAACAACACAGGCATATGATTCAGTGTTGCTGTGATTACATGCATTAGCTTCGCCCGCCGGCTGAACTGACTAATTCGGACATTAACAAAAATAATACTGTAAAACTCCTCCTAAGCGTTCCCTTGGAATTATAGTCGCTGTGCACAGATTTAATTTGGGAGCCTCCGTTGCACGGTCTGTCTTCACCCAATGTCCCCACGGTTTAAAACCTGTGCACATCGAACTGATGGATGCAGTGAACCCTTTACACAATGAGATTTTCTGTGTGTTGTCTGATTAAAGTTTATTCTGCACCTGCATTTTAAAGCAGATTAGGAACTGGAAATTAGTAGACATGAGAAAACAAGTCGTTTAAAATTCCTAAGAGCGATACATCAGCTGCCGGAGTTTTTCTGTTGATTCCATTATTTTATTTAGTGACGGTGCATAAAAAATGTGAGTACATCTTTTTGAAAATCAGCCCTTAACCCTCACTTTTGAGGTTTGGTCACGTGCATACGGTACTTTGATTACACATCGGTGGAAAAAAAGTTGTTTCACAGATGCATGAAAAACTATCTCGCAGATCTTTAAAACACTCAACTGACGAAGCACTTTGTGTGGACTTTTATTTAGTGTACAGGAAGACCTGCACGTAAATACGTTTCCATCGCGCCATACGGAGACATAGCAATCCTGGATAGCTCTGAGAGTAAAGCTGAGGACTATAGTGGAAGGCTGCTGGTTTGAATTCAGGAGTTAAATATTGTGCAGACTACGCAGCCATCCCCCGAGCATTAAACTGACTCTTCGCCGAGTATTAAACTGACTCTTCGCCGAGCATTAAACTGACTCTTCGCCGAGCATTAAACTGACTCTTCGCCGAGCATTAAACTGACTCTTCGCCGAGTATTAAACTGACTCTTCGCATTAGTTATCTTACGTCAACCATCAGTCTGGTAGTAGTTTCACTGCATAGATTAGTAATAGACTCTGTCCTCCATAAAAATCACCGCTAGGTGGAACAATTTCTCTCTAAACTCACCCAGTTACCGTGCGTAAGTACACAGGCGTTGTTCACATGATAAGAAAAAAATATATATATATATCTGTGCTATTTTGCTCCAGAGCATTCTTTCACTCTCCCTCCCTCTCTCTCTCATATATATATATATATGTGCATGCCCTCGACAAAAAGGCAGTCTGAATATCTATTAAAATGTGTGGGTACTTGCCATGCCGAGCACAAAAGGGGTTGTGGGGGGATAGGGTTGTAATGTGAAGAGCTGCTGAGGTGAATAGCCTCAACTGGACCTACTATTCTTTTATTGTGATACAGGCAAGCCCTCAACGTCATTACCAAAGCGTAATGCATTGATTGCCCTGGCTATTACACTCGGCGACCTATAGAATATTGCACGTGCGTGCCTATCAAAACGATGTGGGAATTGCACAGTCTGGGACTGGGTTAGTTGGTTTATTGCTTAACGTCCAGTCGCAAACTAGGTGCATATCAGGACGATGTTACTTGAGACAAGTTAACGTGCTGCCACACTGGGAAATCTGTCGCAACATGGACTTCAGTCTCACCCTGTCACGTTATGATTACCCTGACACCCGGCCGCGAGTCCGCTCTTCCCACTGACTTGGCGTACGATGGGCAGACATCCATCTCGATCAAATTATGCTGGAAAAAATGATTTCTAAAATGGATATCTAACCTGAGGATTTGAACCATGAAACGCAATGTTATCACCACTCAGCTAACGACCACCAAGGACTGGTCCCTCCACAGACCTATAAGAAGTGAAGTTGTGTAATTTGTACCGAATCACCTGGGGAACTTCAGGTAGCTTTAAATAGTATGAAATTGGACTGTGATAAGTGGAATCTAACGGTTAACACAAAGAAAACTAAAATTATCATTTTTTCAGGAGAGAAAATACAAAAAAAACACAAGTGTTCTACTATAATAGTGAAAAGCTTGATGCAGTTATGACTTTTGTTACCTAGGTTTAAGGTTAAATTATAACAACAAGTTTAATGTAGCACAAAAGGACTAGTATGACAGAGCCTCAAGAGCTATGTTTTCTCTCCTTAAGAGATTGATGCAGCTACCAATAGAGATCCAAGTTCAACTATTTGATAGAACTATAGCACCAATACTCACATATGGCTGCGAAATCTGGGCACCGGCAATAAACGATCTAGCCTAAAATTACAGTTGAAATTCTACAAGCTAAAGCTGAAGGTCAGAAAAACAACACCCACTAACATGGTCCTTGGAGAACTAGGTCGATTCCCCATCAATGTCTGAATTAAAAGTAGGATGCTTTGTTTTTGGTTCAAACTAGTTAATGATATGAATCGCAAAAAATTATCTAGTATTTTATATGGAACAATATTACGGCTACACGAGAGTGGGACCCTCCATTCAAATTATACACAAGCAGTAAAATCAACATTACAAGCCATCGGACTAAATTGTTTTTGGAGTAATCAAAATAATCTCCCTTTCTCGTATGAATGGTTCAAGCAGAAAGTTGATAGAAGTTTACATAATCAGTTTATTCAAAATTGGTTAGAAGATATATATACAAAAGACATCTTTAAGAACTACAGAATTATCAAAAAGTCTTTCACTTTTGAAAACTAAATAAAAATATTTCCCCCTAACCACTACTTACCACCTCTCAAATTCCGACTTTTGAACAACTTCCCAGTTCAAACGCACAGAATACAGAGAATACTCAGGCTCGCGCAGCGCACTTGGTCTGTCGCGCATGCGTCCCACAAGTCAGTGGGAAAAGCAGACAGGCCACTGGGCCAAGCAGTTCTAGTACTGACTTTTCCTTACAGTGCCAGATGTCTGGCAGTACAGCTACAAAATTGTCAGTGTTTACGTTTTAGGTTTGACTCGGCCTCGGAAGTGGACGCCTGAACTGTTAGACCACGAACAAGGAGTGTAGGAGGGGAGACGGAATTGGTTGGGTGGGGCGAGGAAGCTGCGTGCATGGACTCATTCATATGATGACGTGAGAGCCAGTGGCGTTTGGTGCACGTGTCCTGCTTGATTCTGGATTGAGCCACGGTTCATAAACCCTGCACACCAAATTCACGACCTCCTATTGTTCTCTCTTCCGAACCTCGATCTTCTCTCTGTAAACTGTCCTTTTATTTAAAAAAAAGCTTCTGTCAAAATTGTCACTCAAAAGGACAAATCTTTGCACAATATGAGAGTTACAAGGGTTGTTGTAAAGTGTGTGGATAAAGGTAAGGGGTTTTTTTTTGGGGGGGGGGGGGGGGAAGGGATGCCAGCAGAAAGCGGAGGGATATCCTCAGATATGACTGTACAGGATATGTTAGGTTCTGTACACGATATGGTAGGTTCTGTACAGGATATGGTAGGTACGTTCACGTTCGCCACCAGGATGATTACGCGGAAGTACTCCATTTAAAAAAATTTGAAGAATGGAAGGAGAACAATATAACTGCCTGGAGTTCACAAGCTGCAAGACTTTAAAGACACCGCCAGACTAAGATCTGGCGGCCACGGGTGCCACAGGGCATGTCAATGAGTAGTGCCAAGCGCGTTCTGAGAACAGGTTGCACTTCAGCTTCTCGTGCTGATCTTTGGCACTGCCAACTTGGGTAAGACAACAACATCATTACTCCAGCTACAGCGATGGTGATAATGCGCAAACGTTAACAACTGCAGCCCATAAATCCAAAACCTGCTCCACGAATATATATATATATGTGTGTGTGTGTGCATACACACAAATAGTGCACGTGTGTGGGTGCGTGCATGCGTGCATACCTAAACGAAAGCCAGGCCATACGGCAACCATGATAAGGAGGCCTACAATCCTCACACACACACAGAGAGAGAGAGAGAGAGTTAAATGCAGCTGGAGTATGAGCTCAGCACTTCCTGCCCGAAAAAAAAACACATCAAAAGAAATGTGTTCTCGTGCGCGCAATAATGTCACTGGAGAGTTATCAAGAAAGCACAGTTTAAAGCTTGGGTAGACAGAACAAGTTGCAAGAGAGAGGAACAGTAGTGCAAGAGGGAGTACAGAAACGCACACGCAAGCACGCTCGCACGCACGCACGCACGATGTGTACATATTCCCCCAGTACCGCTTGATCATACGAGTCATAAAACATTAACAATTAAAACCGTTATGTTTCCTCGAGGACAAGAACAGTCACATATTTTTATTTAGTCACAATCTAGCATTATTGGCTAAGCAGTTCAGAACAGTAATATACTAAATGTGATTGATGTAGGAATATCCTCTTTGCTTTGTTTCGGGTGCATTTTGGTCGGCAACATCAAAGTCAGACTCCCTTTGATGTCTGAAAGTAGTTCCAGACTGTTTCCTTTTCATTCATTGCAGTATGAGAACTATGCGTGTATTATGCCATGATGCTCATTTGAAACGAGGATGAAGTTACGCAGCAGCAAAGATCTCAATTTAGTATTGATATGCAAGTATCCCAACTGAATTTATCAGGGTACTGAATCTGATGCCCTCATTGACTGGTGTACCTTTGACCTCAGCAAATATATGTAAATGATCGTTGAACTACTGGTACCACCAGGTGAGACTATAGGGGTCCGTTGCATGACGAGAATGACAAAACCGACCATATGCATTTTTTTCATATGACAATAGAGAACGGGTTAGAATCGCTATTATTGAAAATGAGGCAACTGACAAATGCGTCCCCTGAAAAGCTTCAGACAACAGAGGAGAATGGCTTGAAAACCCTCATTACAAAAATGAAGCAACTGAAGAATGCGTCAGTCTCACACCGTGAGAAGTGTATTTTCCCAACATTGCCGTGATAGCCAAAGGTTCGGACATTACGCAGTCCTAAAGCCGCGATGATCAAATGCAAATTTTTCAGCGAATTCCACCCTACAGCAGGACCTAAAATAACTTGTCAGGATGATCATTACATTACAAGAAAAGAGAGAGCACCCGAAGATGATCACATGCAGAGTTGGTCAATGTTGCGTTCATCTCTCCCTCTGTGTGTGTGTGTGTTCGTTGTTTTCACTGGAGTGTCTGTGTGCAATAGCTTTTGACGGCTGCAAGACACACACAGAGAGGTTTGGGCCGAGTTCGGACCGTCGATACAATAATTTGTAGTTTGAGAGAGAGAGATGTGGGATGAACATAAGGAGGAAATGACAGTGGGTAGTTTTATATTTGTGAGAAACATTAATTTTAACACTTAAAAAAAGGCCAAGAAAGAAGGCTTGTTGCAAAAGCCACCTTCCACATTTGCACATAAGGCAGTAACGAAAGATTTTGAAGAGAAAGTGTTTTACTGTGTGTGTCTGTCCAGTCTTGGTGGTGTAAGTGTAATCTTGTTCCCCTCCGCTGGCTAATTATAGATACCGCTGTTTGTGCTGACATTTTCCTTGTGCCTGCACCCAACTGTCACAGAGGTGATGTGGAAGCAGTCCTGTCTGCGATCCTTTAGCCCACTTTTCTACAGTAACTAAACACAAACCATCATTGATGTTTCAGGGCAGTATAATGGATGTGTCAAACGTGCATATTCTAGACGATGTCCTTCTTAGCTTTCTTCCTTTTGCTGGCTATTATCATTTGCTTTTTAGTTGGAACTGTCCAGATTTTCCTGTTCTTTTTGCTTCTGCTGCCTTTTCTTCAACAGCAGTAAATTTATGATGCTCTTTGCCCAGGTTTCTATATTTGAATAGGTTTCATTAGAGAGAAAGTTACATTGGCCAGTCATTTTTGGTGGTAGGCTGCCTGCTTTCAGTGAACAGTAATTTTTAGCTGTGTTAGACCACACTTCATAATATTCTTAAATGTAACACTAAAAGATACACACGGAAGGAATATTTTCATTACGAAACATTTTCGTGCTTTACATATTTGAAAAGCTTGTAAAAGAGGGTCATAAATATTGCGGATTTGTTTACAGGAGGAGAAGTGAAAAGGCCTGAGAATGGCAGACGACCTAAAACCAAGAGTGAAAGGATGGTACTCGACGAAGGCAGTCAAATGGACACTACTTATTGACAGTACTCAGCGACGGGGAGAATTAAATGCCCGTTGAGTAGCTTAAACTCAGAACGCCCCTTGTAGCCTGCATGGTGAGGATCGCATGTGCTTGCTTACTCGACTGGATATGTCTGCGACATCAAATGTGAGGCGCCGTCTGTTCCCAGGATCGGACGGCAGCAGACAACAACTGAAGATGAGGCAACTGAAGAATGCGTCCCCTGTAAAATTTGTCTAGAAGCTTTACTGGGCTGCCAGAGGCCATGTACCAACTGGCAGTGTCATTGCGTGCAGAAAACTCAAAGAAAAGTTTCAAGAAGAGGTGATGCCAAGCACTGGAACTCGAGGACGCTAAAAGAAAAGTTACAAGAAGAGTCTTTCACCTCAAGAAGAGGTGATACAAAATACAAGAGAGAGAGAGCATGGCATCCCAAGATGATCACATGCATTTTTTTTCAAATGCCAATACAAGAGAGGGGAATGGCTTAAGGTGATATTTTAATTATTCATAATGCTACATCTGTGTATGTAAATATTTGTCACATATGACCTCTGTAGCCCAATCAAAAGGAGAAAGGACTTTTATCAGGAACGGGTGGACAACTCTTGCATTGTTTAACTGCTGTTAAAACGGAGACTCAGGAAAGGCTAGTATTTATTTACACTTCATTAAATTTATACTATCAGTGTTATTATCACTACAAATAGTATTAAAGGTCACTGGGCGAAACGTTCATCACGCGCTCATGTGCACGCACTCACAGGCACGTAAACATGCATATGTGCGAAAAGGTAAGTTTGTTTTTTTTTATTCCAACGAGGCCAGGGCCCCTTCTGGAAGGGGGAAGTTTGCACAACGTGAAGAAGTACAGTGACAAAGTGGATAAAATTCTATACACAATCCAATATACCCGAATGGCAAACTTTTTTTATGAGCTTATAAGTTCCAAAAGCTTCTGAGCTTTAAATAGAAATACGGCAAAAATTATAAACGACAGTTTTGTTACTAGCAGATAACAAAAGAGCAAGCTTAAACCTTGATGGGAATCTAGTGAATTTAACAGGGATAAGGTCTTTTCTCAGAGGTTCTAGAGTCGGGCAACACAAAACAAAATGCACCTCGTCTTCGACACCTGTATGACACAAGCGACAAACATTCACAGCGCCATTGGTCGTATATCTGTTTCTGTGCTCTAAAATTCCATAAATACCAAGTCTAAATTTTACCAATGCATTCATAACATATCTATTCATACTCATGTGCAAATATGATTCAAATGTTGTTTTAAATACACAGTACGATGAAAACCTGTCACTTGCGTGCATGTGTTCATCCCAGCGTTGCCAATGGACATCGATCATTCTTTGTTTAAAGCAAGACAAAAATGTTTTAATGCATCCAACGCCTTGATTTAACCAGACACAATAAAAACCATACTCGCAAAGACATTTTCTGACATGGATTACCCAGGTAGTTTTGCCTTTACTGTCCAACATAAATAGCATTTTGTAAGCTTTATGGGGCAATCGATGGTCCTCCATTCCAGTGAGCTTCAACCAGTACCTAAGGCAACGTATATACGAGTTCAAATAAATAGGATAGCGTCCACATTCGCCATATACAAGATCGTTTTGGTGTCCTCCTATCAACCCCCAAGAATTTTTTCAAAGCAAACAAGTGAATCTTTTCTATAACAAAACCATATTTCAACCCCCACACTTCTGCACCATACTGCACAATGGGCTGAATTTGAGTGTCAAAGAGTTTCATAAAACAGAGAGTGATAGCTTCTGATATTTATATAGCTTCCCAAAAATGCAGAGAAGTCCACGCTTGGCTCTGGACACAAGGTCATTACAAGCAGAGTTGAAACTTAGTTTTGTTGAAAAAAACACACCAAGATACTTACAAACATTTACTACTTCCATAAGCTCACCCCCAAAGTACCATCTTTCGCGAGAAGCCAGATAACCTCCTTTTCGAAAAACAATAACATTACTCTTACTCATATTGACTTTCAAATGGTATTTCACAGTTGCTGAATACAAGGCATTTAGCTGTGTCTGCAGACCAACTACTGTTTCTGCCGACAAAACAATATTATCTGCAAAGAGAAGAACAAACAGCGGTAATACATCCGGTGCCAGGGTAATACCATGTCGACCACTATCAATAATTTCCATGGCCAGTTCATTTATAAATAAAGAAAACAATATAGGGCTGCATACATCACCCTGTTTTACTCCTCTTGTGCAGTTGATAAAATCAGTGAGTTTCGAACCACAGCGTATCCTTGCTTTCACATCCTCGTACATGCTTCTTAAATACTTAAGTAATTTCCCTTAATTCCATTTTTCATCAAGATTGGCCAAAGTAATTTCCTTGATATACTGTCAAAGGTTTTCTCAAAATCGATGAAAGCAACATACAATTTTCTGTCATTAGCAAATTGTTTTTGCACAGCAGCAAGCAGAGTAAAAATGTGGTCAACAGTCCCCTTCACTACTCCCCGTGCACCATCGCGTATAAGAGAACCAGGCCGGCCACCTCCCTATTTTAGCTATGCACTACGATAGTCTTGCTGAATAGTACCATCACTGGCCAGCACATACTTGGTACCGTCAATCAGCAAGTGGTCGAACACAATTGTAGTCCTCTTTCCCTGAGCCTTTGCAGCTTTCAGGTGGGGTATCAGTTGCTTTCGAGTGTCATGCACACGCTGGGAGAAGTCCTCACCAATGAAGAAGGCCGAACCTTTCAGCTTTCCTTTGGCTTTCAGGATCGTAGTACGGTCCTTGTAGAATATACAGAGCACTGGGGCGTTCGGCTTACTACTTATTCGGTGGACTCTGTCGAACTGAACAGCTTGAGAGGTCTCAAGTTTATCAATCAAAAACTCCTGCACAGCCTGCTCACACTGTTCTGCAGTTTCCTTGTCGGGTCGATGCAGTCCATACAACAGAAGGTTGTTACGCCTCGAGCGACCCTCCAGGTCGTCCGTCTTGGCACTCAGATCGTCTAACTTGTATCTCCGGAACGTGTTCTCCTGCCTTAGCTCCATCACTTCTTCACGCAGCTCGCTGACCTCCTGTCGCACACTAGAGTAAGCTGCCGACATCTCATCTCTCAAACTGCTCAGCCTCTTATCCATGGTAGCGTCCAGGTTTGCAAGCTTCTGGTCAATACTAGTGTCCATAACCATCAGCTTCTCCATCATGTCTCTCAGGGTTGGTTCACTCGCAGCTACCACGTTATAATCCATCATTTCCCTGTATGTCTCGTCGACTAACACCTTCGCCCTTGCTATTTAGCCTAGTTTGGCGAAGGTTGTCAGTTTTAGGGGGTCCACGATTGGGTTCCACATCCCCACACAATGCAATCAAATTGAAGAAGAAAATTTGCCAAAGGAACAAACCTACCCCGACACCGGTTTGCGGACCACACAGGCGAACAGCATGGATCCCCACCTTGTTTTTCAAACGTCACGACAAACTCAATGAAAATTGTCAAGAAACTTCCACATTTCACTCTGAAAATCAGAGGTATTGCTGGAATTTTTACCTGTAAATAACCAGTCCAAAATCTGATGTACACAATACTTTAAAAGTCGTATAATTTGATAAAATTCACAGAGCCTCTGTATACATGTCTTACCAGCTTACTGAGTTGCACTCCCGAAAAGGTAAGTTAAATATAAGAGAGACCCCATCGAACGTCTGGCAACTAAGCTGGTGTGACATTTACCGTACGTCTGGGTATTTCTGGGCATTTGCCACTTCCTGTTGCTGTGCAGTAAACTGTATTTGGTAATGGTGTGCTGAGAACAGAGCAGATATTCAATCTTTGAGGTCTCACGGTCTGTAGCTTTCTCAGATAGTGCCATGAGCACTTTCGCAAGGTGACAGAACTCAGGAACTCTAAAGGAAAAGCTACAAGAAGAGTTTATCTCAAATGCTCATGTCATACATCACCAACCAAAGTAGAATAGCCAGAATGAGACTAAATGGAGAATACCATCTTATTCGTAAGGACCCAGCATTCCCTATGATGTGCTGAAATTTTTCTGGGGAAAAAATTTCAAAATGCCAATAATATAGAGAGTCATAGTTCGGAAAGCCTAATGATGAAAATGAGGCAGCTTAGTGAAGATGACCACATGAATACAAGAGAGAGAGCATGGCATCTAAAGATAATCACATGCATTTTCTTCAAATGAGAATACAATAGAGAACAGGTTTTAATCGTTTCCACAGATGTACATGTGTACCTATACGGTCTTCGATAATAATACAATCTGATATGTGACACTGAAGAATCTCCCACTCCACCCCTCCCCAAAAGATGCACCCACGTACATACGCAAGTACACAAGTTATGGTTGTTGCTCTTGGTAACTAACCTCTGCCTTATCCTTACATCCGCACACTTCCAACTTACTAAAATGAGATAAACCATTCAATGAGATAAACTTATGATGGTCTGAATATAAGACTGTGGGTGAAAACCCGCGACTTTTGTTTACAGAAAGAGGAGATTGAGCAAAGGTTCATACTGCCAGAACAACAGGCTAAAGTTAACCTCCTCATCCGCGCCATGGAACAAGTTGCCGGCGACTTGGATGGCAATGAGTTAGAAAAACTGATGCAAAAACTGAGGCAACTGCGTTCGCCGTTTTTTGTAGACCGAGGAGCCAGTTGTGGGGGTGCTGGGGAAGTCAACGACGTGGGAATGCTGTAAGAAGCTCAGCGGCTGAAAAACTAAAATGATCGACTTTAGCCTCGCTGGTTTTAGTTTGAGAGCTAGATTGAAATAGATTGCTTAGTGGACCGCGACCCCTACTGTGGCTGGTGTTGGTCTGAAAAAGTATTAGCTTTGAGGACTTGGTCAGATGGGCTGTGAAGCAGAAGAACAAAATTTTAGAAGTTACTACTGTAGCCGGGTGGTGATTACCTAACCCCCAGGCGCCCAGGCCCTTGAACTCTCTTAGCCGGCATAGCATGGGAGGCTGCATCATGCGCCTTACTGGTCGCCTGTTACTTAAGAGTGAAACAAAGGGTATCTGTGTCTGTTGAGCGCCAACCCAACGTTGGACAGGGAAGGGCCAAGGACTCACTATCCGAGGCTACCGTAACCCTTATCCATCATTACTGGCATCTGTTTCAACAACAAATGGCAGCTTAAAGTCGGCATATCCCAAACACTGGGGCAGATGTCAGTGCTGTTTTCAAGGCGTTAAACGCCGACTGATGTATGTCCAGCCATCATGACGTAATGTCCACTTGCCTTTTCTTGCTTTCACGTGTTGCCTGCACAACCAGATCATGCAGGGGTCCTACGATCCCTGCAAATCCATTAAAAATCGCCGGTAGTAACTGGCGAATCCCAAGAAGCTGCGCAGTTCTTTCACGGTCTTGGGAACTGGCCATTGCTGTACAATTTCTAACTTTGACTTCTCACAGCTGACCCCTTCTGCCGAGATGGTGTGTCCGAGGTAAGTCACCTCGCGCCTTAGAAATTGGCACTTGTCTAGGCGAAGTTTCAACCCAGTCTCAGCAATGCGTCCCAGAAGTCTGTCTAGCTGTTGCAGATGCTCGTCAAATGTCTTGGAATAAACCAGCACGTCGTCCAGGTACACGAGCAGGAATGAAAACAGGAAATCAGACATGTGGTTTGCATTAGCCGCTGAACTGTTGCGGGTGCTGTTGTTAGACCCATCGGCATTCTCGTATATTCAAAGAGCCCCATTGGTGTTACAAAGGCTGTCTTGTGCTGATCGTCGAGATGCGGAGCGCTGGTGACACGGACAGTGGCCATGGAGAACGCAGAGTTTGGAAATGTGGATATGATGGAGGAGGCTGTTCTTTTTCACATCCTAAGTTGACAAATTCATGGCAGCCCATGAAAAATACAAACTGACAGGTGCTTCACAGGAAAAGATGACAGCAGTGTCCCACAGAAGAAACAGCAGACACAGTCTTGCATTAGTACAAGCAGTACCACTGGTTACTTTGTGTAGTCTTGCTTGGTGTGGTACACCTCCATGCAAGGGTCCAAACAGAGGGACTTCTTGCACTCCTTGCACTGCACACTGGTGCGCTGGCGTCTATTTTTCAGCTCTAGGGCACTTGCTCCTGCAGCTTTTTCTCTGTCATAACAGACGACAGTTTCTGTTCGGAGCAGGCTCCATGAAGTGCCTTTCTGTTAGCCTGTGCAGCTCACTGGTCAAAGGCCTTGCAGCTCCTGTTATCTCATTTTCAGGTAGCTCCGGTACCCGGGCAAGATCTCCCACGGAGAGAATGAACTTCTCCAGTGGTATGCCACGCTCACCAATCTGCTTGTTGATCTTGTTGTACAGGCAGTGGGCCTGCGTCATGGTGAGCGTGAGAAGGTGGAACGCCAGCTTCTTCCACCACTTCAGTGTCTTCCTGTGTAGAGGTGCATAGGAGTTCTTCTGGTCACTGTGTGTCACGTGTTGGGGTCTGGTGGGTCAAGGAGATTGCACCATAGATTCCAGGTGTGAACCATCCTCGACTCTCCGGCCCTAATTAGGGTCTATTATCCCCTTGTTCAAGCCGCCATCTAGCCGCTCACGTCATCACCAGCCCAGGATTAGTTCCCTGTTTACACTTATGATCGGGGGTACTGGCCCTAGAAGCGAGGGGCAAGGTGTTAATTACCTGGGGCCGCTGGGGTGGGATTCGTGAAGGTGTCAGGCTGACCAGGTGTGCGTTAGTTGTTCAGGGAAGATTACGTAGCTGGAGAAAACTAGCGACGCGTAGTGTCGAGCATCAAGAGCTTTG
>SMGT01000957.1:167699-183335 GCA_004794575.1 Lanistes nyassanus | reverse complement strand
GAGTGTTTGTGCATCACGTGGTCATTCATTTCTCGTAAGCAGAGGCGAGATCGAGGTACGTGTTTTGTCATTGTGGTTAATGGCGAGGTGGGTGATGTATGTTGGTAAGGGAGAGGAAGTGAGCTGTGGCACAGCCCTATCGTATTAGATGAAAACCAAAATTACCTTGTAAATAAACTACACTTTTATTCTCTTTCTCAGAAATCATCTTTGTTATCTTTAGTTGTGTAATAGAGTGGAGTGGGGGCTCGGGCCAGGGAAGGTTAGTGAGATAGTGATTTCTGAGGTCTCCACTCATAAGTAAGAAATAATTGTTCGCGGACGAGGGAGGGACGCCACCACGAGCCATTTGTGTGCGTGTGACAAGGTCACGCAGGCGGGGAGAGCAACACGGAGGTCGGTTGTCTCTTTCAAAACCCCCAGTTCGCAACACTGTGATCAACCCCACCCATGTGCTTGTTGTAGTCAATGATGGCTGTTGGCTTTTTCTTGGTCTCTGTCCTGGTGTTGACAGTAGCCATTTGAGGTCTGTGGATGGTGGTGAGCACAGAAACCTCTTTCCGCTTCATGACTACAACATTCTGGTGTCGCCTAAAGTCTGCCTCCCCTTTCGGAATGGACTGGGCCATGAAATCTTTAGGTAGGCCCCCTCTTTTGGATTTCACTGTGCCCACTAGTCCAGTGTTGTCTTCTGACAGGGTGTGGGCAAGTGCAGGACAGCAGTAATAGTTGTCCACATAGACTATGTAGCCCAAAGATTTCAGTGGCTGCATCAGGCTGCATCAGAACATCATAGGGTCTGTTGATGACTCCAGGCTGATTGCACATGACCTTGAGGTTGTAGACATAACCAGATGAACTCTCGCACAGCTCATACAGTTTCATCCCGCACTTGATGGGCTTGTCTTTCATGTACACACAGAAGGCCACTCTTCCACGCCAGGGACACAAAGCCTCATCAATGGAGATGTGCTGCTCAGGGATGTACACAGTCTTGAAGAGCTGTAATGTACAAAATGACAAATTAGAAAATTATGTGTACTCTCCCCTTGCACTGTTTCTGTATAAGGTGAGGTTTAGTAATATCTTCATAATAATGCACATGTGTGTAAGCATAGTGCTAGACAGATGATATGAAATTAGAAGGGTGTGTCTCACAGTCTATTTCATTTTCCTATATGAATAATAAACTTATAAAAAAGATAAAAGCCTATGATGAACACCAAGTAAAGAAATAAAAATAACACTTACATGATTGAGGTGATCAAGTAGGGGCCTCACTTTGTGAAGAGGATCATGCTGTGGGTGGCCCTTTGGCAGCGCAGTCGAACTGTCATTGAGATGAAAAAATGACAATATTTGCCTGAACCTGTCTCTCTTTATTACTTTGGATGGGAAACTACTGTGCAGGATGGCCCTCTGTGACCAGTAGTCCACAATCTGAGGTTTTCTGACAACACCCATGTGAATAAGTATTGCCAGAAAGTTTGTCATGTCCTGGAGAGACACAGGTTTCCATGTGCTCACCCATGACTGGGGTAGGGGAGCCTCGCCAGATCTGTGCTTGTTCTCAATTATCTGCCTGACGTACCTGTTTGTTGACAGTTTGTACAGGTCCACTGGCTGGCACTTGTTCCAAGCAGCTAGATTTAGTGGGCCCTGCAATCCTGGTGTGGCGGTGAAGTGCACCTCCTTTGGAAAATTTTCCAAATTTCTGCACCATTCTGACAAGTAATTGCCAGATGGTGCAGTTGGAAGATCTACCAGACCCTCCAATGTTGGTGCACTTTGGCCAGACTCAGGAAAAGAAGCGTCGAGTGCCCCCTCCGCGTTTTCGTGTTCACTTTCGTCGTCACTCAGTATTTGAAAGTTCGGCACGTGTTGTACATTTCCCGTGTCTAATTTCCTTTTCTTCGCTTGGGACGAAGAACAAACAACTTCTTCTTCTGTCTCCACCTCACTAAAAGTGAGGACATGGTTTTCGTCCTCTGACGAAAGATTTTCGAACATCTCCAGCACTTTGGAAGCCGACAGACGAATTCGACGATCAGACATTTTTTCTGCTGCTAACGAGGTAGCGTGTTAGAGAGAAAGGAACGCGCCACCTAGATCGATTTCCGTCGTTTAAGGGAAGGAACTCTGTAGAGAAATGATTCTAGTATCTAAAAACAACAGTGACTTCCCTTGACAGCGAATCGTTTTTTGTTTTTTGGGGTTTTTTGTTTTGTTTTGTTTTTTTGTCCAAAAATCTTTTTACAGCATACGCTGGCAAACCAGCGCAATGATCGTAAGCGTGATAATACTCCACGCCGGTTTGCTGGCGCACTGATGGATTTGAAAAACATTAACGCCGATTCTTTTTCTCTTTCTTCTTATGCTTCTTTCCTATTCCCCCTTCCTCATCCCAATTTCTCAGAAGGCCGCGCTCTCAAGTATCTTTCATATATTTAAAACATTTTCAAGCGACTTGAACTTCTGCAAATCATATTAATAGAAAGGAAGGGAGGGGGTGAGGTGGAAAAATAGAGACTGAGAGTTGTGGGAAGGAGAGGGACAAAGACCTTGATTCGCGTACGCTACGATCTTGATAACCACTTGAACCAAGATGGTGGAAGCGAAACGAAGATACGCAGATAAACACGGCAACAATTGCAACCAACCCACTCAAGTGCAGATCCAAGGCAAACGCAGCGTCTCAAAACCTGATTTGCAAGCATGTATACATAAAATTATTTGTATCTGAAACTCAGTATCGAGATAGACATGCTTACATGAAAATGATTTACATAATAGTGATGTATGTTTTTTTAAACTTTATATAGAATAGAATCTGAAAATACCAGAGTTAGTGATGTGTAACTAAACTTTAAAGGCCTTATTTATTAAGCTAATGTTCGACCACATGAATTGTGTAAAGAAATGCCTTATGAATATTTGCTGCCACTCAGTAAAAGCATATACGACTGTCACGGCGGGCGGGTACCTTATCTTATTGGACTCAACGAAGACGATGGTGGCGAGGAGAATAAAGACAATGATAATGGAAATATGTCTACTCAGGGACCTGCGTCTTTAATAATAATATCAGACTATACGTGCGCTTGATCTACTCGATTTGAATTCGTATTCGGCTGAATAATGACAAACTTTGAATACTAATAACAGAAAAAATATAACAGTTAAATTCCAATATTTAAACGTGTATCTTTGGAAGAATGGCACTATACTGTCCCTCAGAAACAGCTAGATTAAGATCCACTCCGCTCCAACACACGCTGCAGCCATTCGCAAGCTGATCTAAGAGAGGTAACTGCGGGTAGAAAAAACAGTTCTCTTTACAGACATTGAAAACGCCAAAATTTGCATCATTATGAAAACCCTGCTTAATTTTTTATTTAATAAGCTGTTGTATTAACTTCATAGCTTGATGTTATATATTATTATCAAGATATTAAATAGTACTATTAGACGTGACCTCACACTGTCATAGAACGCCAAAATAGTCCATGCCTTGAAGACTAAATTTGTGGAAGAAATTCTGTCCAAGAAAAGTGATTTTATTATACTATATCTTTTCATTCCAAACAAGTATGCTATTTTAAATGTCAAAGACACTGCAAAGAATCAGACGATTTTGAGCATAGATTTTATCTGCACGTCTTCCTCCGGTGTCGCAAGAAATTCGGTCCGACAAAAAATCTGGTCCGGGTCCGGTTAGGTTACAGTCTACGCATGCGTACGCGTCATTGGTTACTGTGGTAAATTTGGTCCGAGGATTTAAATCGCTAGGTATTAGTTAAATTAGAATCGTTTGGATCTCAATATTTGGGTGAGGATTAGGGTATGGTTGGGGTTAGTTTAGTATTTTGCTACTTTCTACGTGCGAATGCGTAATCTGTAAGCCTGACAAAATTTCTTGCCGGACCGAATTTCTTGCGACACCGGACGCCAGCCATCGAAGTACGAAACAAGTTGATTAGTTCTTTATATCAATTAATTATTTGTCACAGTTTTATAAACAGAAATTATGTTCAAAAATCTGTATTTTCTAATATGAGATATTAAAACATATTTTTAGACCGTGCTTTGCTTGATGAGTTCCATTTCTTTCTCCGATCCTAGAAATTAATCACATAGAGGCGTTTTTCCTCAGTACTTCCGATTCAACGTCATCACTGAAGAAAGCAGCTAGCATGGCTTTGGTAATGGACTGTTTTTCTGCCAGATTGGCTAGCTGTTTCAAGATTCTTGAAATTACTTGTTTTTATTTACTCAGCGATGTCAGAGTACTGTTTTATTAGTAAATCGGTGATGTTTTGTCGGGTGAAGTTGAGAGTTCGAGATGCCTGTTAGTCAGTGTCAGTAAATCTATAAACGTATTGTAATTTGTATTGAGCTAGAAGCAGATGTTTCACTAGTTTCGTGCTAAAGTAAATAAGAAGCGATTGAAATAAGTTACCAATTCGTGAGTACTTGGTGGTAACTGTGTTGATCACGTTTTTCCCTTCTAAAGCCCTCAGCAAGTTCCACATCTGTCGGAGGTGGAGGACGCGGACCTTCAAAATCTGTTACACCACGGACAGGTGGCACGACAGCCCGACAGAGGTATCAGATAAGATTTTTATTAGACCACATGGACTTTTGCCATGAATTTTCTAGAATATGTTTCCGAGTAGTGTTGCGCTGTATTGGCAGTGTCCAAATTACAGATTATCCAGAAACCATGTTTCCTTTCTAGTTTCTTGTTAATAATAATTAATATTACACAGTAAGTTGGAATTTTGATGGGAAGTACCCTACATCAAAAAGATTTGACTGTGGTTTATCCCGCCATCGAGAGTGTTAGAAATTTTGAAATTTTGTGGTGATGAGCTTTTCTTAGGATTAAATTTTCAAAATGTTTGGAAATAAACCAAGAAAGAGGGAATTTTATGTCAACTGCAAATCTTTCTCCTCAGTCCGGAGCATAGATCATTGTGTGTAACCCAGTGTGTAACCTTCATGTGGCATTCCAACTACTGCCATCTGTGCATGATCTGTTGTCAGTCATTTTTCTCATTCACCTTAGCAAGTGAAATGCATCCAACTGCCAGCCTTGAAATGCTGGAAATAGGATACACTATGACTAGGCGAGATCCTGTATAGCTGTATAATGTCTTCTGTGGCTTTAAAAAATTCTTCTCTTTATTCTTTGTTACATGCTGGCTACACCTGACCTACCTTCTACAGGAAAGCCACGTCCAGTACAGCACCTAGGAAGGCAGCAGGCAGCAGTGCAGGAATGTGGAGATTTTATTCAGAAGACTCTCCTGGTATCAAAGTGTAAGCATTTACTCCTTGTAACAAAAGTAAAAACTGCATACCTTCAGTCTCTGAAGATGTTTTAGGAGCATAGTAAGCTGGTGGAATTTGACATATCGTGCTGGATATACGTAACACCTATCTGTTGCTATGACTAACAAGGTATCTTTTAGTTTTAATCCATTTAAGCAGAAATCCTTACAACACCAAGTGTGTTAGGGTAATCAAAAAATGCTGGATCTCCCCTCCCCCCATTTGCTACATGGCTTCTCTGACAATCTCACTGCTAGTACATTACCAGCATCACCATTGGCAGGATCAGGTTCAGAGTCTAAGAAAACCACTTCCCTTTTCCAGTACTGATGCCATAAGTATTGCAGATCTCTCTATTCATTATCATGTTCTGCAGAGGCAGCTGCTAGAGCTAGGGAATGCTGCAAACCAACCTTATTTTCGCACACTCACAGTAGAAAAGCTCAGTCTAATAACTTTGATTAACCAAGAGCCAGTAAATGTTAGAATTCTAATCATAGCTGTGAAGTATGATAAATGTGTGCACTTATTATTTTGGAAAGATTGCAGCATTTCTGCTTTGACAGCTACATGTCAGAGTACCCTTAACTTTTTGACGACGCAGGGCTAAGGCCTATGCAGCAACCCCAGACCACGCACAGATTTACACGTTTTAAAAACAATTACTACTTAAAAACTACCACACTTACAGTAATATATTTTACATATTTAGAAAGATCTATTCTTCCACATCACAATGGAAGCAATACTTTTAGATTAAAATATTAAATAGTACTTACAGTTTGGTGCCAAATAAAGCCACTTTTGGCACATTAAAAAAATTGGAACAAAAGAAGGTTTCACTGCTTGTACACTTCCCACAGGTAAATAAATCCAGTAATCAAGAGTATTCCACTTTGAATTTGTTGGTGAATGGTTCCACTGTGAAATAAAACACAATTGCACCCTTGAAGCTCACAAACTGTTCACATATTGAGGTGTTTTTAGTGTCCTCTTCCCATGTGTAGCCATTTTGAACGGAAGTAGACCTGGCCAGCCTCTACACTTAATCTCGTTTGGCAAGCCGAAACTGCTTCCGAAACTCATTTAGACGGTGCAAAGGAAACAAGCGATGATAGAGCTTTACAATGATATAAAGTTTACCTGCCTTACACCGCTAAATGCGTCGCTGCAAATTTTTAAATCCGTCGAAAGTGTGCAACCAGCGCAGACTCAAGCATATAATAGGCTGTAGATAGTATACTATCTACGTGGCGTTTGGCAAGCCGAAACTGTTTCCAAAACTCATTTAGACAGTGCAGGAGAAACAAGCGATTATAGAGCTTTACAATGATATAAATTTTACCTCCCTTACACTATTAAATGCATTGCTGCAAATTTTTAAATACATAGAAAGTTTGCAAGCAACGCGGACTCAAGGTTATGAGATAGTAGATAGTAGGCTGTAGATAGTATACTATCTACGCGGCGTTTGGCAAACCGGAACTCATTTAGACAGTGCAGGGGAAACAAGCGACGATAGAGCTTTACAATGATATAAAGTTTACCTTCCTTACACCGTTAAATGTGTTGCTGCTATTTTTTTAATCTGTAGAAAGTATGCAAGCGGCGCCGGCTCAAGGGTATGATAGGCCGTAGAAAGTATACTTTCTACGCGTCGCCAAAGAGTTAACTCAGAACACACACTAGGCTTTGTGGCAGTAGCCCGAGTAGGCATCTCCATAGAATGGTGAATCTTCTTTTAATCAATGGATGACACAGCTTTTATGTGTTTTAGTTGAGCATAGTTGCAGATTCACTGTTTATATTTACCCTTGTAGAAGTGCAAAGCATTTGTATGCATACTGTTTAGGCCTCTTCGTATTTAGAGTCTTTTGAAGATCCTTAAATGGCATCTCGAAACAAGAAACACTTTTGAGTAACAGACGCATTAGCTTGGAGCAGATTGATTTTCAGATTGTTTGAACCCTCATCAGCAGACACCAAGTCTCTTACTAGTGGAAGTAGGGAAGTTTGTCTAATGCTGGCTTTTTTCACTTTTGCGTAGCTGGTCAACTTATCCTGTCAGAAGACTGTAAGGCTTCACGTGCAGTGTGGACAACATTATTGTTGCGAGTGAAGAGAGATGTTTGGACTATTTTTCAATTAATCTCAACAGACATTTCCCACCACATGCAGATCTTTACTGGAGGATGGGGTGCGGTATAACTCACCTGTGGCAAAAAAATCTTCATGCTGTCACCCTGACCCACATAATCAGGCCGCGTGACTCATGGTACCAAAACAGAGCTCCTGATAATGCACTACTGGGGATAATTTATGCAGAAACATTCAAAATGACCCAGAGGTTTTAAAGCCATGCACTTTTTAACATTTGTGCAAGAAAAACAGGTGACTGCCGCTTGGAGTAAAATCTATCTTAAATTTAAAACAAGGGAACTGGGCCAAGCTAAGACATGACAAAGACAAAGACAATCTACATGGTTCGGGGCACTACCCCTTCATCAGGACGACACAAAAACGACGAAAAAACGACAACAACGAAAACAGAAGAAAAAGACTTAGCTTCAGTAGATGTGGCGCATAGGCTGGACAGCAGGAAAATGACTAAGAAAATGACACCAGAAGCTGCTTGGGTTGACCTCTGCTTTTTACAAAATGACCCTTTGATTTCAGGTTAGAGGGTCATTTTGATGCAGTTTGAACATTTGCTTGTTACTATCACATACAATGCATAAAATGATACATGATGCAAAATGTGCGCTGGGCTTACATACGCATGCACACGCGTGCGTGGTGGTGGGGGAGTTGATACAGATTTCAGAAGCTGAACACCAAACAGCCTCTAGCTTTCTTTACAGTGACCAGCTTTTCTTATCCAGCAGCCTATACGCACTTTGTGAGGCCAGGGCCATTAATGCCCAAAGACATGTGATGGAGTGCGTCTGTATGTTTTGTGTTCCAGAATAATCATGTATTTTAGCTTATAATGCATGACAAATTCAAGAATAATTACAGGAGACTGTTTTAACATTTATGTCTTGGGTCGTTAGGGGCAGATTCTTATTGTCATCTTTCCACCCCCTTGTGCTGTGACCCAAAGCAAAGGACTGTTTGGTCTTCCCCTAAGGGTATCCTTTGTTGACAGGATCACATAAAGTAAAATCTAGGCCTAAGATGTTGCTCAGAAACTATTGCTTTCTAGGAAACCCTAACCTAAAATAACTTTTTAATTAAAGGATATCTTTTAAGAGAATTGTGGGATGGCATTTTTCGTGTTCCTTGCTCTAAAAGAGGTTGCAGCTCATTACAGGATTCGGTGTTATCCTTATAGTGTCGGGGGAGGTTTGTTTAATTTTACCTCAAGCCACTACCTGCCATTTGATAGAAATAATTCTTATAATTAAACAGCCATTAAAATAATCAGCATATGGTCTTGCTGAGGTATGTGTGAACACACATCAAGGCTGATTTTTCTTTTTAAATCTGACCTGTAGAACATAGAACTTGACATTGCCCAGGTGTATTTATGCAAAAGAATAATAACTTCACAGGGGTTTTTTGGTTGGGGGGTGGATTATTACAGAGAAATTCTTAAGAGTAACATCTATACTGTTAATTATTGTAGCATGCAGCAGTACAAGCTTAAAAATACTGCTAATTTCTACTTATTTCACTGTCAACATGTACATATAGTGCCTTGCTTTTCAACAATAACAATTTGGTTCTTCTTTAATAAATTTTCATTTTTGGTTTCAGAGGGCCTGTTCCAGTCTTGGTAATGAGCCTTCTGTTCATTGCATCTGTGTTCATGCTACACATCTGGGGAAAATACACTCGAGGATAGAGTCTTCTGTTGATGACCGTGCTGATACACTTTTGAACCTTTTATCAGGGTCCACAGTCATTTTTTTTTATCACTACATTTGCATGTCTGGTCTTCTGTTCTTGCTGTGAAAGAATGCATTATTGAATATTCATTGAAAAATTATTCTGATACAACTGACTGGATCTGAAAAATGTTGAGGAGGAAAAACTAATAAAGCTTTTGCTAGCATTATTCGTGAGATGATGTTTATATGGGTGAGGGTGTTTGCTTGCAAGTATGTTATGCAACAAGGTGTAGAAAACTTGCATGCCCTCATACATCTATTGCATTTGATTAGAACTTGTCATTTACATTTTCAAAGTTAAGTATATTTTTAGACATTAAATGATTATGCTGTGCTTCAAAAACAGTGTAAAACAGAAGTTATTTAGTTTTATCAGAAATTGGTCACATTTTTTCTGTGCAGAACGCATTCAGTTCAATCTGATTTTTGGAGATGAGCTGGTTGATCAAGATGGGATTTTTTTTATTGTAGACAACCAAGGTTCTTTAGTAATTGAATTTGACTCAAGTGGGGGAGCCAGCACAGATAAATAAGAAAGCAATATTTCAGCAGAATAAAACTTACAGCATGCAATGTTTGGTGAGATTGGAAGCGGCTTCTTATGGTCAGAACAGACAATAGTAACCTATGCAGACCATACCCGGGTGGTTAGAGCGTAGGATTCAGAAACCGCAGACGCTTCAAAACCTATGGTTCAAAATCCCCCCCCCCCCGCTTTTTTGTGAGGAGGGGGGGGGGGTAAAAGAATCCGCTGCCTTGAAATGTTTAATTTGCAAAAATAACGTTTCATTCACTTAAATGTTATCTCCCAAAAGGCACACATTGCGTGATTTCGTAGTTATCCATTGCATTTTAGCTACACGAGTCGTGCGAATTGAACTTTTTTAGTCGTGCGGATAAGATCGGCTTTAAATGGTGGTATTTAGAGGGACAGTGCTTCCACCTCGCGGTGATTTCGCACTATGGGGGGTGGGGTCTTATTACTAAACTATGCACTGAAAGAACCACCAGACTGATGGCTGCAGTAAGATGGTCAGTGCGGACAGGCAGTTTAATGTGCGGGGAAATGGCCGAATGGAGCTTGCACAATGTTTAACTCCAGGAAATAATCCTTGACTACACCAGGATTTGAACCAGCAACCTTCCATCTGCTAATCCGCAGCTCTACCAACTGAGCTAACCAGGCTTTAAAATGTACGTGCTATATATATATAGCACTGCTACGTGCAAAGCATACAGATTATCCATCTCTTAGTGTCGTACGCAGTACAGCCCTAACCGCGGACAGCTTTACTTAAATTACAGAAAGTCTACTTCAACTTTCACCTATCGTAGCATCAGACACAATCCCATCTAACACTTGATTTTATTCTTCTCGTCCGTGACGTGACATTTGGCAAGGTCACGAGAAAGTTTGTCCGGTTAACCGAAGTAGCTTCCGGTGCAGGACACCGGCCTGGTTTAACTTTGCATGGACATCGGTGCAGTAAGTGATTCACTAAAATTCCCACAGATGGTTAAATGTGTAATCTCTGTACCTTGTCCATGTAGGCTTTTGTAAAATCTCTGTTGTGGTCTACAAGGAACTAACGATTTTTTTAAAGGCTTGTTTGTGTTAGAACTAGAAGCTGATTACAGGTTAGGCGATTCCTGTCTAATCTGCTAATCTAGTTCTTTCGGTAACAACCCTGAGGAACGGAATCGCTTTTATTTGTTTATATTAATTTGTTTTAAAAATCAGGATGTCAGTTTCTCTCTCCCTCCCATTCTCGCACGCACATAGCATAATACACATATGATACGCAGGGTTTTGTTTTTAACTATCATGAATGTTTTCCTGCAGCAGTCGCAGAATCTGTTCATTTGACTTGCTTTGCATAACAAGAGTAAGACACATATCTTCCCTAAGATCATTTGTTTAAACTAGATTTTAGTCCTTAGAGAGGCTAAAGGGAGTCTGTTCTTACATTTACAATGTTTTGAGAGCTGAATATAAATACTGATATATAAATATATTGGATGACATTTAGAATAGCATGACTCACCAAATGTTTACAGTATTGAGTATAAAAAACACCAGAAATAGTCCTCGATTAGGATATATCACTGAATTTTGCCTTTAAAGGGACAGGCGCGGTATGTTAATGATAACTGTAATGTAGGGTATGAAACTTGAACAGAAATGATGGCTGTTTGAGAGCCTAGCAACCAAGGTGCAATAAAGTGAACTCATTTTATGATGGAGGATTTGTGACCTTAAGCTAAGGATGATGCAGTACATTCAAAGTGCATTGCCTTGGTGAAATGCTGCAGAATGCCTTGTCTAGAAAAAATGGCCCATGTAGCATTATTTACTGTCGGTGTCCATAGCACTAGCAGCATTCTTTCCTATATAGGAATAATCAAATGGGGCTTACTGTTACATTTACGTTTGAATTGACCATTTTTGAGTGGTTCTAAAGTTTATCTTAGTCAAATTGGATTTTTACTATTTTAATTTTTCTTTCGATCATCAAATCTTACCAGTGCCCACAGGGAGAACTTAGACTTAGCCACTGGTTATACTGTTTACTAGTCTAATAGTACTTGTATTTTTTCAGCTGATAATCCAACGAAAAGACAAAATCTTATTTATATCAAACCATTGTACTGGGCCTTTCACAGTGTTATTCCCAGACATTTGACTCATAAAAAAGGCCAGAGCTTATAGGTTGGCATCAGTGTGCATTTACTATCAGATTAGGTTATGACATTAAGGTTAGATGTGTAACATGCATTATCTGCTATATAACTGTAAAAGCTGATCCTGTTGTTTACAATTAGACTTGAACTATGTATGCTAGTTTGATGCTTAAAAGTACTGGGGCACGTGGACATCATAGCAAAAACATGCTGCAATCCTTCTTTTTTTTAAAAAAGCTATGCATATTTATCTCACCTGCGATTAATTTCTCATTATTTACTAGCCTTCTGCGATCAACTTATCATACAGATATTAGTCTGTGTCTACTGTGGTAAAATGCATGTGAATCTGCACGTTTCAATGCTCTATCAGCCACCTCTGCAGAACAAGATAGCAAGATTTGTGTAAAAGTCATGATGCCAGACAGAAAAAAGGCAGTAGTGCCTCATCTACCAATCCTCCTTGTGACATCACCCATGGCCTGCAAGATCTCCCCCACCTTTGTAGCAGATGGAAAAAAAGTATTACATGTATGGATTATGCTAGCATGTTTTCTTGATAATGATATTGTAAAGAGGTTTTTTTTTTAAAATGTGTTCACAACAAACAGTATCTGGTAAAACACAGCAATAGATGGCTGTTGCGCATAATTGGTAGTTTGTGTCCAAGTGCCATTAAGCCTATTTCATTTTACCATTGATGTGTTCATTGGTTCACATGGCTTTTCTGGATCACTTCTAAGATTTGCTTAACCTATTCTACTAATTTCTAGCCGTATAAATTTCTTTTTCTCTCGGGGAGTTCTCAGCGTATACTTGTCTATGCAGGGAAATTTGGAGGCAGGAAATATGATACTGAATTGAAACTGAAACAAATGAAAGTTTTATAAATCAGTTGTCAAGTGTTCATATTAGTCTTATAAACTAAAGAAAGGCTACTCTTAACAAATGTTGTTGCAATAGGATAGCCAGATTAGTGCTCTGGCAATTCCAACATGAGAAATAATGAATATAGAATCACTGTTGACACAGAGTCAACATTGATTTGGTTAGTGTCATAAATGCTTGCCGTTTTCAGTAAAGTGTTGGCCATTGGTGGGGCTGGGTGGGAGTTGGTGAAGACAAAAAGCAAAGAAAGGAAAGAAGGAACAAATCAGAATGAAAATGAAAAACGCAACAAAGAAACTTCAATAATTTATTATATTACAGCAGAAGTGTACATTCAAGTTTACATTAGATTATATATTTATATTGCCCGCTGAATTGTGACCATTTACCACTTGATCTAATTGCATATTTTGAAATAATCCACAATGTAAAACCAGACTTATAAGTTGAACCTTCATCATGTGGAAGATCTATGCCATTTTCTCTAGTCTTAGTATCCCCAGGATATATGGCTGTATGCAGCACATACTACTGATTCCAGCTTATTACTACAAACTACTAGTACTTTTTTACTTTTCTTTTAAGTTCAGCTGGTGAAACCTTAGTGGGAAGCTTATGTTTAAAGTTGTTTTGTAGGTAACAGACAGTTAACAAAGTAGGAATTGGATACTTTGATGTGCCAGTTATTTGTTGTTGATACATTTTGTATCACTTCCTGTATAACTATAATGTTGGTTGTGTACTTAAATTTTGTTCACGTGGACTGTAAGACCCAAAAAACCTGAATCATCATGGTCATCACCATTGTCACCATCATCATCAGTGTTACTAGAAATTTGCCGTGATGGACCTATATTAAAAGCAGGTGATGATTGGTACTTAAAACCTATGCCATGAGTTGTATGTGAGCTCAGATCAGTAAGTGAATATGCCACAAAGTGAAATATGCCCTCAAGTTTTCACAAATTGATTTCTTTTTTATTAGCTTCTAAAGTTCTGTTATTTGGCTTTCAGGAATCTCTTTAAAACTAAAGGTTCTCCAACACTTAATACCAAGTACATGTAACAGCATCTATTGCTGTCTTATAAACCATGCTTTGTTGTGAACACATTTTTGCAAAATCTTTTCAGAACTTCAAGAAAACGTGCTCACATAATCTATAAATGTTGGACTTTTTGTGATGCTAGTAAACAGTGAGAAGTTTAATTGTAACTGGAGTAAATTCATATACATTTTAGTGTTTTAGAAGGATGGCAGTGTGTTTTTGCTGTGATATCTGTCAGAGTACCTTTAATTTTGTTGAATAAAGTAACATCTACAATGTAATTGACGATCTCCCCATGAGACAGTAATAAACTTTTTTTATCTTAGGCAATCAGTAGCATTTAGATTAATTGATGGTTCTCTGGCAATGAAGAAGCATAAGTAGCTTAGTATAAAGGAAAGTAAACTTTGACATGTTTGCATCAGGAGGATGAGTTGACATCAAAGCAGACCAGGCGTTAACACAGGCCCATCATCATGCCAAGGATTAAACTCCGAACCATTAAGCAGATTCTGTATGTAGGTGCAGCAGTAGGGGGCGGTGCGCTCATCACTGCAGGCCTCTACCCAGAAATTGCATCTCGGGCTCAGGTGAGTCAAGATCCATCATATATCCATGACATTAGGTTTTCCCATGGATGTGATTTGTAGTGCAGATTTGCCTCATGTTGCCTGGTAAACGGCATCTTCCTAGTTTCCCTTCCCTTTAAGATTTAATCCAGTTTAAGTTAATCATTTACTGTGGTTTTCTTTGATTTTTTTTATTTTATTTGAGTTAAATGTTGAGTATCAAATAACTCTGACAGTTTGTATAGCGATATTGATGTGTATGTGTCTTATTTCTGCTTACGTGTTGTAAGTTATGATTTAAACCTCATTAATAATGTTGCACTCTAAATCATCTGATGCAGAGTATAACAAGGACCTATAACACGATTATTAAAAAGCTTGGATTTTGTGTAGTAGAAGATGATGAGGTGAGAATGTAAAGGAAATTTGAATTTGGAAATTTTGCACATTTGCAGTGAGTTCTTTTATCCTTGAAGTTTGCAGTATTAACCATGTTGGGTTTTTTCCTCTTAGTGATTTATGGTTTCCATCTGCACAAGAGTATGTTGGACAGTTTTAAGAACATACTCTGCCAATTATTTGTCATTTTCTCCTGTTTTGTGATTTGCATTTTGCTTTATGTTACTGTGTTATTACACATTATCATAGGCCCAAGTACCTCTTATCTTTAAAGCTTTAACAATGCCATCCACCCTCACTGATGATAAATGTCTGTCAGCCTGTGCGTAGACTTTAAACTTTTTGCTTTTGAAAAAGGGAAGAGGGGGGAATTCAGGTGGAGAGAATACTGTTTTTAAAAGAGAGTTAGGCAGTTTCTGTGCAGCATATATAGACAGAGCTGCCAACTGTTACGGAATTTCCGTAATCTGCTACGGAAATCAATCTCTTGTTACGGACCTACGGAAATGCCTGATTTTGTTACGCAAAATCCGATTCTGACTGTTTAAAAAAAAGCATCCTTTTTTCCCGGCGAGACAACCTGATCATATGAATTAGTCATGCGGGAAGCTGGTGTAGACAATGTTTCTCTTGACCGCCGGTTACACATGTCAACAACCAATCGGGTATCCGTTTCGGTAAGCCGATCACCTTTCAGCCTGTAGCAGTGTATTGAGCTAGTTTTGAAAACTCTTAAAATGGCGAAGAGGCTGGTTGATGAAGCCAAGGCAGATGTTAACGAAAAATTGCGTGTCGGTTGTCAGGTTTATAAAGAAGATTACACGA
>SMGT01000957.1:131830-167644 GCA_004794575.1 Lanistes nyassanus | reverse complement strand
GATGATAAATGTCTGTCAGCCTGTGCGTAGACTTTAAACTTTTTGCTTTTGAAAAAGGGAGGAGGGGGGAATTCAAGTGGAGAGAATACTGTTTTTAAAAGAGAGTTAGGCAGTTTCTGTGCAGCATATATAGATATGTTACTTGGATTTCAGAAAGAGGTATTAATATTTTTAATAAATTTTGAGATCTGCTTGTCCCATTTTTGTGGGCCCATATAATGTTAAGTTATATGTGCCAAAAAACTATTAACTCTTTGGCGACCCGCAGCCGGCCTTCTAGTGACCGCCCGACTGACCCTTGAGTCAACATAGGTTAACATGTTTTTAAAAAATACCGCTTAAAAACTACCACACACACAGTAATATATTTTACATATTTAGAAAGATCTATTCTTCGGCATCACAATGGAAACAATACTTTTAGTTAAAAATATTAAATACTACTTACTATTTGGTCCCAAATACAGTCACTTTTTGCACACACAACAAACGAAACATGTGTACCATTGTGAACGACGGAAGTAGACCTGGCCAGCCACTACACTAAACCTCTTTGGCAAGCTGATACTGTTTCCGAAACTCATTTAGACAGTGCAGGGGAAACAACCGATGATAGAGCTTTACAATGATACAAAATTTACTTCCCTTATACCGTTAAATGCGTCGCTGCAAATTTTTAAATCTGTCAGATGTGTTCAGGGCGCGCGTCCTCGACGGTCAGTTGGGCCCGTCGCTTGATATCAGGCTGCGTGTCGCCAAAGAGTTAAGCTATCAAATTATTGCATTATCAATTACATTTATGTCAGTTTCAGTCCTTATCAGTATCATCCAGAATAAGACTGTGCCACCATCCAGAATAAGTCTGTACCACCATGTACATGTATTTAGCTAACTGCGACACTAGAACAAAAGTGAACTGATGGATAGTTGCTTCTGCATCGTCAGAGAACTGGTCCAGTAGGTGGCGCCAAAGGCTATGGTGTAACAAATTGGAAATAGGTTTTTCTGCAAATGAGGAAATAACAAGTAGGATGACTTCTTTGAGCATTAGTACACTAGATGATGACAATCTATATATCTCAAAATATCTTAGAATCAAATCTTTGATGTCTGTGTTGATATCAAGAACATCTGCAATTTCTGTGATTGAGTAAATCTTCCCAATCCTTGGTGACATCCTGTAGGTTTTACATTTTTTATAAAATGAATAAATAATAACAGGCATAGATATTTTCTTTCATGAAACAAGGAACAAAATGTCGGTTATGCAGGATTGTCAGCTATGTTGGTGTAAACTCAAAATAATTGAGCATTTCTTCTACATGCATTCTCAGTAATCTGAGCTAGAACACAGCAGAAGTGAATGATAGAGCGAAGAGATAAAGAAGATACTTCCCATCCTCTTAGCCATCAGTGTCATCTAGATGAGTTGGTTCTCTTAACATCTCAGAAGTTATTCAGACCCTTCCACATACATTACCGTCTGTTTCATAATTAACCCTGTGGTGTTTGTTGACCCCAATTTACACATTAGTCACGTGGAGATGAGACCTTATGGCCTAAGCAAAGATAAACTGAAAGGGCATTCTGTGTTTCTCTGGATGCACAGGGCCACAACCTGAAGGCAGCTGAGAATGAGCTGCTGCTCATGAACAATCCTTTGCCTACACGGCAAGACATTTTGCAGTGCTTACGTGAAGAGGAGTTTGACATTCTAGTCATTGGAGGTGGTGCTACAGGGACTGGCGTTGCCCTTGATGCCACCACTAGGGGTATGGCTGTTAGAGAAAAAAGGTTTTGTGTTGTGGTGGCTTTTTTTTTTTTTTGGATACTGCCGAACAGGCTTAGAGTTATATGCACTTCAGCTGGTCAATCTAAGTAACTGACAAAAACAGTGCATTTATCCATTCATGCAGTGTCTGCTTGAGCTCTTACTGTGTACAGCTGGTTCATCTCAGTAACCAATAACCAACAAAAACAGTGCATTTATCTATTTCTGTTGTATACAGCAAGAACCCAAGCAGTAACAGTTGGAAGAAGTGGATAAATGTCAGAATGCAGGCCAAAAAAGTAGTCTGTCTGATCAGTGGTTTTATGTAACTATATTTAATGCATCATTCAGAGAAATGTCAGTACCATCCAGAATAGGAAATTGATGGGACACACTTTACACAGGCCACACTCTAGCATCCCGTGCCAGACCTTGAAGTGGAACCCCCAGGGAAAACAGAAGACAGAAAGACTAACTCTGACATGATGAAGAACAGTAGAGTCAGAACCAATGATGTCTTAGGAGAGCCAAAACAGATAGCCAAGGACAGTCAACAATAGAGAGTTTTGGCACAAGCCCTATGGTCTGACTGGAGCCAAAAGGGTTAATAATAATCATAATTCAGAGAAATGCTAACATAACTACTCTTCAGCCATGTTACAGCAGACTTTTGTGTCCAAAAGGTCTTAACTGGACACTGTACCACCACAGCACATTCTCTTATTGCTGGAGCATTGAAAACTAACTGAGGCAGGCATATAACATTGGATACACTGATGTTCGATAAATTTGTGCGAATTGTGAAATAATCGCTTGCATAGTGTCACTTAAAAGTTTTTGTTCACATCCTTTCCAGCTGGAAACTCTTGTGTACATTGCTGTCTCATTCCTCCCCAAAACTCCATTTTTATATCCAGATTTGTCTTCATGAGAACCTCTAATAATGTATCAGTGAAGGTGTGGGCTGTCTTTGTGTAATAGTTCTAAAACTGGGTCTGTGCTGACCACTGACTACAATTCCTTTTAGGGGCATCTTGCTTGATTACAATGAAGTGTACAAATAAATTATACAATTAGCTGAACAAGAGCCGCACATAATCTTATTTCCAAATGTTGAATGTTTGTTGAATAGCACTCTGTTGATGTGGTCAGCAGACCCTAGTTATTAAGATAGGTCTATGTTGCTCTTGAAGGTCTCAAGACTGCCCTTGTGGAGAAATATGACTTTGCCTCTGGCACTAGCAGTCGCAGCACAAAACTTATCCATGGCGGAGTTCGCTACCTTCAGAAGGCCATCTTCAACTTGGACTTGGAACAGGCAATTGTCTATTGTTTTCACTACTGCCGTTTTTTTTCTGTAATGCAAAAACATCCTGCTGATTGTTGAGCAAAAGAATTTCAAAAGAAAAGCTTCTGGCTGTTCATTTGTTTCTAAAATGGTAGGAATTTAGCATAGATAATGAAAGAATTTTGCATCTGTCCTTCAAAAAGGTTTTTGCAACCTTGCAGTTTTTACTAATGCTGGTGCAGTAGGACATCAGAAAAGACGTAGAAGAGTTTGGCAGTAGAGCTGTATGCATATTGTTGGGTACCTGTGTTATTACAGTACCGCATGGTGAAAGAGGCACTGGCAGAGCGGGCCAATCTCATTGGCATTGCACCTCATTTGGCTGGTCCATTGCCCATCATGCTTCCTGTTTACAAGTTAGTATTGTGACAGTTTGCTTACCTAATGTCAGAAGTGTCAGTTTTAAATGTACAGAAGTACGCATGTGAAGGGTATAATAGTTGTCTGATACTATGCATGTTGATGTTTGCTTTTGAAGCTCTATCTGCAGATTCTGTTTAGATGAATGCTGCTTGTTTTTTTGGTTTCCGAAAACTAACAGGCATTTTTAGAGTGAAAACATTTTATCTACTACCAGCACTTGATTAAAAGTAAAACTAATGGTCGAGATAACGAGCACTGTCCCATTTTCACTGGTTGCCTAACTAGACAATCATCCGAACAAATGTTGTGTTTAAAGACATTACCTTGAGATGTCTGTTAGGTTCCAGCTGATCATTAAACTATTAATAACTCAGTCGCATCATAGAGCTACAATGCATGACGGTTGCTTGAATCTGAGCGTTTTTTTGATGATTTTTGAAAAATTGTTGAAAAAAAAACTATTAGTGATTGAAACAGAATTCCAACGCAGTTTTAAAGAACGATTTAGAGAAAAAAGTCTTTCATACCTGAGGTCCATCTGTTGCTGAGTTTGTATGGAAGACTGTGTTGACTTACCTAACCAGCTGAATGTAAACAGCATCTTGAAAATGTTCCGGTCACACCAAACACTCGGCTATTATAGCCGTTTGCACCTCTTGTAGTCCATAACACCTGGTGGAAATTATCCATAGATGCCAGGAGTTTATCCAGGATGAAAGCCACGCACAGAAATAGATGTAATCCTGAGTAAACTCTGGGAACCACCTGCTTGTCGTGCAGAGAAGCGCTGGGGTTGACCATGGAGGCCAGCCATTTACCTTATTAAGTAGCATGTTTCCAGCCGCACAGATTTGAAAAAGTGATCTAAGAGGGGAAACTCTGTAGAAAAATAATTCTATTGGAAAATGTCATTTACCTCCCTTCTCGACGAATCTTTATGTTTAAAATTTTGTTTTAAAAAGTCTCTGGAACCCCCTCTTCCCTGCACCATGGACAGTAACAAATTTTGAACAAATTCGCAAATTCGCTTTGATGTTAATGAGTTAAGCGTCAGTCGTATAAAATTTCTTTCTCCCAGTTAGAAAATGAAGATAATTTTTTTGACATAAATTTTTATTGTATTTAATTTTAATTCTCGTAATATGTACTCAGTAGTAACACTTTTGTGTTGTGGCAGCTGTATTTGTTTGCACACAGTGCAGTGGGAAAGTTACATTGATACATGTGCTTCTGCAGGTGGTGGCAGTTGCCGTATTTTTGGGCAGGAATCAAAATGTACGATGTGGTAGCAGGGCGGCAGGTGCTGAAGCCATCGTATATCCTCTCAAAGTCCAAAGCACTGGAACTTTTTCCTATGCTGAAGAAGGATAAGCTTGTGGGAGCTATTGTTTACTATGACGGTACATAAGTTTGTGATGTCTGTCTGAGAATTAAATCATTTTATGCTAAGAGAGCAGCTTTGTTTTCTGGACTTCAAGACTAAAATCTTTTATTGGTTTTAAGGAAGAATATCTTTTATTGTTCAGTTTGCATTAGAATGTTGATTATGTTTTGGACCAAACCCCTACAGTGTGCTTCTGGATGTACACCAGTGTGCTGTTGACAAGACTTGCAGTCAGACTGACAGTTCGCTATTAGCTTCTTGAATTACGCATTAAAAATACAATTTAGTCTTGGGGATGCTTAGAAATTTTTTTAAATCTACTGCTCACTACACTGTGATTTGATGTCGGAACCTAGTGGTACACATGAAATAACAATGCTTTAAAGTTCTGTGGTGGGTATTGATTTCATTTGAAACTTGTCAGAAAGAGGTGGCAGACGCATTTCATTTCCCCTGTCTTACGCAGATATACTAATCCTCCACTTGACAAACCAAATTGAGCTGAAGGTTAACTATAGTTTTCCTGTTTTGTTGCTTTTGGGTCACTGTTCTACAGGCCAGCATGATGATGCCAGGATGAACGTTGCCTTGGCCATAACAGCTATACGTCACGGTGCTTCTGCAACCAACTATGTTGAGGTGACTCGGCTACTCAAGGAAGAGAGAGATGGCAGGGAGATTGTGTGTGGCGCTAGGGTCAGGGACACTTTGACTGACGAGGAATGGGATATAAAAGCAAGGTGTGTGATCAACGCTACTGGTCCTTACACAGATCGAATCCGCACCATGGGAGATGAGAAGACGCCAAAAATATGCCAGCCTAGTTCTGGTGTTCACATAGTACTCCCAGATTACTACAGGTGAGTCTTTGTGACGTTTGTGGTGAAATTTTCCTTTCATGCTGGTTGTTAGAGCTGGAACTATCCAAGAAGTTTGAATCCTCTACGTTTCTTCTTAACTGAGATTGCCAGCAGGTTGAGGTCAAAAACATTCTGATAACTTTTCATCAGTTTTCCCAATGCACGGAGTGTTTGTGGGTCTTTTGTGTGAAGTCTGAGTTTTGTTATTCTTTCCACTGTCAGCATTATCAAAATTGTGGAATTTTTTAAAAATTAATATTTAATAGTCCCGAAAACATGGGTCTACTGGATCCTGCAACAAGTGATGGGCGAGTGATTTTTTTCTTGCCATGGCAGAAGGTCACCTTAGCAGGTATGGTTTACTTTTCTTTTAATGTAATGAGAAGAATTATCATTATTTATCCATAAGCTACTGCTAAACGTGGATAGACTTAGAACTTGGTGGAGGGGTTGAGTATGGTAAACAGGCCACCTATAGGGGAACATATCATTAGAAAAAATTACTAAATCAAAATATAGTTATCTGTACCCAAGAGGGAAAATTGTATGCATTATAATTATATACAAAAAGTAACAATCTTCAGGTAAAGTTGGATATGGGATTGTATGTTGATTGCCATTTTTGTGCCTGCTTGTGGCATGCTTATCTTTAACCATGTGTTGTAGTTGTATGCAGAAATTATTTTTCTTGAGCTCCATGGTCTGGTCACAGTGAATTTGTCAGAATGATTCATGTGCTGTAAAGAAAATGCCTTTGGAGTGAGAACCCATAGAGAGTGAGAAAACCCAATAGGAGTGAGAAAACTCATTAGGCTGATTGTTTTCACATGGGTTCACTTGAGATCAGCATCCATAATAGTAAGGCTAGTCTGCAGGGAACTTAGGAAGTAACATCAAGTGCAACACACGTATGCAAGTTTATACAATGCATAAGCATAAAAATCAGTCTGATGATTGTGACTACACATCCCTTAAGAATTGAAAGATCCTTGATAATTTGACTGTATCTGTGTGCATTTATATTCAATACACACAGTGCGCATCATGTTTGAAACAATGACACTATAGCAGGTATGGAAACATATCCTGACAATAACCATAGAAAAAGAATCATAGCAGACAATGCAGTTTACCTGGTCATGTGACCTACTTTATGTGCAATTTTCCTGTTTTAAAAGGTGTTTTGATATGAAAAATATAGTGGGACAGTACTGTAATAATCACACAAGGAACACATGTATTAACTGTCATAAAATTAACATCTAAAATAAGTGAGAAAGCTCAACAACCCTTTCCTGCAAGCCACACACCGTCATTTTGATCTACCAGTTGTTGACTATTTTTGAGTGCAGAAAGCTGCTTGGGTTGTATTGCTTTGATCCAATTTGCTGAGTGTAACAAGCAATTCAACCAAAACCCACCAAAAGGTTTTGGAGATGAAAAATTCAGCTTTCTGATGAGGCATTAGGAACACTGAACACTGTTGCTGAAACAGTGGAGAAAAGCACTTCGAAAACTTTAGCTGTTGTTTCTTATTTGCGAACGACATTCATATTTCCCTTCAGTGTCACGAAGCACAAAAATGAAGCTGAACAACAAAGCTTTTTGTTGGTTGTCTAGTTTTGGTCAGCCAGCCATGTCGTGCAAAGCAGTCTTGGTTAGAAATATAGTGCTCTTCGCTGGCCTTCAGTCAGCAACTTGTACCACGTCAAACATGGTGATCATCGGCTGCCCCGATTCAAAACTTTTAATCTTTCAATCATTCACACAAAGAACACAAAAACCACACATACTTAAAGATAAGATGCCAAACTGTTTTTCATGAACTTTTTCTTTACCATATTGCATTATTGTAATAGTAAAAACTGGGTCAAGATGCCATCGCGGACCATCCCGTAATAGGACTTGACTACCTAATTATGGCCTAATGCATTTTGCACTAGACATATTGCAAAATGCTAAACTTTTGATTGTTAGTTTATACTATTATTGACATATTTACAGGAACAACAGACAGTCCCTGCCAGGTAACAGACTACCCGCAGCCCTCTGAGTGCGAGATACAATTCATACTGAATGAAATCAAAAACTATCTCAGCTCTGACGTTGAAGGTGAGATCCGAGGCTACATTCACTTGGATCTGATAAGCTAGCTCATACACTATTACTGTTGCATGTGGATGTTTTTTATTCATCTTTTCAAAATGATTTGCAAGAATGTGTGCTTCCATGTGCTGCTTTAAAGTAGAATTTTGAAAATTATATACCGTAACAGTGTGCAAACTTTTGTTCTAGCACATTCCTGGCTGAACATTGTTGCAAGTTGCAAAAACATTAAAACTTGAATGCTTCAAGGATGGGATGTGTGGTGTTAACATGAATGTTCTCTTTTCTGCAGTTCGTCGGGGTGATGTGCTTTCTGCCTGGAGTGGCATTCGCCCATTAGTATCTGACCCAAACAAGTGTGACACTCAGTCCATAGCCCGTAATCATGTCATCGAGGTTGCTCCAAATCGACTCATCACAATTGCAGGTAATGACACCACAGTGTAAGTGGCAGCTTTCCTCTGGAACGAGCCCTCCAGTTGTCACTGACTGGGAATGACATGCATGGCTGGTGAACTGTGACTTCTTGCCATCCTCCCAGTGATGCACACTTTTTCAGTGAGTGATGGCTGGGGCTGACATGACACCCAGACACTGGGGCTGTAGTGTGGACTCTTTTCACGTGTTGACCTGCTGTCTGTCCAAAGGAGGCAAATGGACCACATACAGGCACATGGCAGAGGAAACAGTGGATCGAGCCATCAAGGTGTGCAGACTGCATCCTTGTTATCCTTGCCGCACCAAAGGCCTGTTACTGGATGGGGCTCATGGCTGGTCACCCACACTGTTTATACGCCTTGTGCAGGACTTTGGGCTCGAAAATCAGGTGGGCATGCTTCAACACGCATGAAAATCAGGTGGGCATGCTTCAACACGCATGAAAATCAGGTGGGCATGCTTCAACACGCATGAAAATCAGGTCGGCATCCTTTAACATTCATAGCCATCTCTCAAATAAAATCTGGAGAAGATTTAAGACTTGCCAAGCTTTATGTCTGACTCTGATATAAGAAGTGCTGTGAGCATGTGCCGCACTGCTCACCAGCCCCTCTTGCTGCATTAAAGGTCATGTATTTAACATCTCCCCTTTGTCTTGCCTGGCAGTCTGACAGTGCTTCTCACCAAGATAGCAAGAATCATGGGTAGGGATTAAGATCTCATGTCCAGCACATGTATTTCTTCTCCATAGGGCACCTCTTTACAAGGTTAACTGTGACACCTGGCTGGGTGGGGCTGTAGTAAAGTGGCAATGTGAGGTTGTCTCTGATATAGAGGATAGTGGGCTCAAGTAAAGTGTCAAGCATCATGCTTAACTTTTTCAGCATGTGGCATCAGCTTAATACAAGGATTCCAATTAGGTACACATTGAATACTACAGGTTACTCTTCTGTCCAGAAATGTTGACATCATATCTGGCTATTCTGTCCAAACTTCTAGCATCCGGAGTCACTCCATCTGAAGGTGCAATATTGGACACCTACATAAAATTGCATAAAATCCTGACATGAAAAATTAGTACTCTGTCTTTACGTTCGCTACTTAGGTATCCTTATCTATTCTCCAAAATTTAAAAATTCCATTTCATACCTTTCAGGCTAGGCGAAAGGGATTTTCACAGTCTTCTGCTCCTGCAGTATCCTTGCACTGATGAGAGTTAGCTCTTTGACTGCTTCCCTATATCACAGTGTAGACACAGGCAAATGGTCAGATGTACCCATTGAAACCATGGTATAGACAAAGTACAGAAAGATATCACTGGTGCAAGGAAAATGATCTTGGTATCATTGGAAAGTGCAGTCATCACTTGTTTTCCCTGGCCTGTTCCACGTGTAGTTTTATTTACCCAGAGTGTTTTCATGGCTAGGCGTCCAAGTCAGTGGTCGTTCAACATGGCTGTGAGTGGGAGTAAACGCATACGTGCATATAGTGCATACAAAATACTATTTAAAAATTTTTCTGTAAAATTCTATAATCATTTTGATATTCAAAAATTGGTCTTTCCAACTACTTAAAATAGATTACTGCAAATGTTTGCAATATCTCATTTACTTGCTGAAATCGGTGTATACCCAAACATACGCAGTGGTGGTCAATACATCAAAAGAACTGTATAACCAAAGAGTTAGCAGAAGGGTTTGGCCAGTCAAACACATCCAAGAACCTCTCTTCACCAGCTCCTCTAGTGGATTCATACCAGTTGCATCACGCAGACTAGAAGGTGGTCTCTTTCTGGCTGCTAATTGCTGGCTTCAAGCCATCATTCAATAGTCTCCCCCTATGCTTTAGTCTTACCATCTTTTCATACTGTCCCTTCATTAATAAAAGACATGGCAACATGCAGTGGCTGCTTGCTCACTCTGTGACAAGTCGTCACCCGGTGACCTAAATCTGGGTCAGACTGCCGCTCTCACACACACATCTAAGATCAAGTCGCGACATCAGCAGTAAACTAACCCTTTCACACCCAGGCTGTAGTGCATGGCCTATTTAATGTGTCGCTGGTCTGTGACAATGGTTGTGTCTGTATTCTGGACTTGAACAAAGATTGTGTCTGTGTTCAACAGGTGGCTCAGCATTTGGCCAGCACGTATGGAGACAAAGCTATCCAGGTGGCCAAGCTGTCAAACCTAACAGGCAAGCGCTGGCCAGTCGTGGGTCGCAGACTTCATGAAGAGCTTCCTTACATTGAAGGAGAAGTGAGTTGCTTTTGATTCTTTGACTGACATATTTTTGGCATAATATTACTTTCAGACTACACCAGAGTGAAGAATCTAAGGCATCTGTTGTAGAAAATGTGCACTTTCTAGAAGTAAAAACTGTCCTCTTAATTTCAAGTCTCAATGTCTAATGAATTTTTTTCAAATTTACAAGTAAAATTTAAAAACCAGTTTTCTCATCTTAGAGGTTAACCTTGTTTAAAATATCTTAATATAATGATATTAATGAATGAGTGTAATTTTCAAGGTAAAGTATGCAGTTCGGGAATACGCATGCAGGGCTATTGATGTCCTAGCACGGAGAACAAGACTAGCCTTCTGCAATGTGCATGCTGCCCAAGAGGCATTGCCTAAAATTGTCGACATCATGGCACAGGAGTTGGGCTGGAATGCGGAGAGAAAAAAGGTCATTGCTCAGCTACTTTTTTGTGTTGACTGTTAAAGGGAAGGGGGAAAAGAGAAATGTGACTTGTTGCGGCATCAAAATTATTTACATGCACTTGCCATGGGGGGATTGAATACTTCGCTTGAGTGCCTCTTAAGTATCGTTTTTGTTGCTTCATCTAACGCTTTATTTTCTCAATATTTTGTCATGCATAAAACTGACAGTGTTGGGGTGGGGGGAAGATTTAAGGGAGATAATGAAATGTGGTTCTCCGTCATTGCTTGCCATGAGTTTTGTGAGCTATTACCACTCGTCTCTACTCACGCACAGGAGACTTGTCTTCCATAGTAGAGTATCTGCTGCAGGAAGCAATTTTCCCCTCAGGCAATCTGTCCCCAACAGCCATTTTCAGCTATTGTAGCAAAATCCAGTCCTGTGAGATGGTTTTCCTATCAGACCATAACACGATCAACATAGAAAAGAAAAAGCGCTTATGTTTGACCGTATGGAAGCGTTGTACAGGTCTATTCACGATGGTAACTTGTATTCGGGCAGGAGGAGTACTGCCGAGCTGATACGTTCTTGCGACGTGAGATGGGTCTGGACATCAAGCAAGCTTCATGCTCGCAACAGAATCTCAATTTCACCAAAGAAGAGGTCACCCAATATGTCAAACGCTTCAAATCTCTTGATTTTGATAACAAAGGCTACATCACCATCAATGACTTGAGGAACTACTTTGAGGTTTGACCATCTGAGGGAAAAAAAAGTTCACATCCAGCCCTTTTTCAGACTTCAGCATTTACCTTTTCTGTTGTCTTTTTGCCTTTCTTCCAAGAAAATTCATGTTAGTCACAGAAATTTAAAAAAAACTACTTTCCAGCTGTTATCACAATTCATTCTCATTTTAAATAAAAACCAGAAAACATTTGAGATTTGTAAAAATATTTTTAAGTGCAATTCTTGCACACTATATTATTAACAGAATACTAAATTTTGGAGGTGAACATCTGTTTGTGACTTAAATGCAGAAGGAAGCATTTTAAAGCAAGGGACCTTTTGATAACAGCATACTTTTTTCCACCCATTTGCAGAAGGTGGGAGAGTGTGTGACAGAAGACCAGATGCATGATATTCTAAGCGAAGTGGACCTGAACCGCAATGCCCAAGTTGATTTAGGGGAGTTCTTGCAGGTAAATCCATGGGCTTTAGCATTTTGATTTGGGTTTTTTTTTCGTGGCAGAGATTGTGCAGAATTAGTGGTGTGAAAAAAAAACTGATTGAGGGAACACATCATGGGAGTTTATTTTTCAGGGTGAACTGGGATTATTAATGTTTGGATGCTGGAATAATTTTACTGCAAATTGATTTTACATGGTGATGAGTACATAAGAAAAATATAATTAAAATCCTCTACATTCTTTTCTACATCTTTGTTTGGAAATGTCTTGACATCCATGGGAAAGTACTGATTTGGACATTACCAATTTCTGACACCGTGGCAGGTTGTTCTCTAGGAAGACTACTAGGATGTAAAACAGCGGTACAAAATAATGAAACTCTCAGGAAACAATCTTTGATCTGTGCTGCTAATAACTGAAAGCATCGAGATTTGTGACATTAACCTGGTCTTGGAGTTATGGCATACTGAAAATGAGCATCATGACGTCTCTCCGCATGCACTGACACCTTTTGAAGCTTAGCTTTTGTCATAAAAATTCCTAATGCCATGCAATAACTGGTAGTAATGGCCAATATTAAAAAACAGCAAAACAAAACATTTTTTTAAAAAACATGCAATGCTTGGCCAAATGAAGAAGAACCCCAAAACAACAAACATACAAGATCCACAAGTTTCTCAAAATTCTCTTTTTCAAAAGAATTCATTCAACGAAGCTGTAACATTCTAGATTCTACATTGATACCTAATAAATTTTGACATAATAACAAAAACTATGGCACTGTAACAATATTGATGGCAAATTTCTGGACAACTGGTGCATTTAACTCCGTTTGATGATGGCACATGTAAATGACTCTTTATAGTGTCCCACAATTCTTCTCAGAAGTCTCTGCAAATGGACATTGTCTAAACAAGTGCTCATTGGTTTCAGTTTACAAGAACTGCAGAGGGGAGAAGTGATTTTTGCATTTTTAGAAACAATTGTCAGCAAAATAGGATGTAACTGTCTCGTCTTTATGGAGAATCCTTTGCAAATATTTTATTCCATTTAGGCTTTTCTTTTATGAAGTGCCACTCTTCCAGTGCAGACAGCATTACTGAGTTATTGATCATATTTTGTTATGATTCTTGTATAGAGGACATCGGGGTTTTCTTCTCTGCCTCATTTTGTCCTTCAGCATGAACCACTGGCTCACAGTTGATAAGATGTTTTGTCCCTTGAGGAGGAAAATTGTGAGAAAAGAGTTTTTGGCTCCAATTCATTTATGAGTGTATCTTCAGAATCATCCCCTTTGCTTTCAGTTTTTGTGAACACTGGGGAACAAGCATGTTCTGGTCTAACATATACAAGGCTGCCACCATTCTGGGGATATGGAGGATTTCAATTTCTTTAGTAACAGCCAGACCTGGAAATTTCTGGATTTGGTTGTAACAAGCTCATGACAAGTTGCTATATATAATTGCTGCATGCTCTTTTTCTTTGCCCATACACCCTACCCAGATGCTTCCCACCACCTTTTTTTAATTTATTTTTGGAAGATGCCAGCCATGCATATAGTCGGGGAAGGAGTGTTTGAGAGTACATATGCCAACATGCACAGACATTGTGCGGGATAAAGAATTTAGATAGATGTATTTATTATATGAAATCTTATACACCACAGAATTACTCTCACAGAAGAATGCGCTCACCATGCTTGAGACAGCACAATTTCATTACGCTACACTACACATTCTACTACTTGCATTTATCTCAGTGCTGTTTTGATAAGTAGGTAGGCATGTCATAACCTGGAAGTTCTGGTCTTTCTGTAGCTTCTGAGTGTGTTGAAAACTCACGCTGATGAAGAGGGACCGGCGGGCTGCTTGCACAAGCTGTCTTGTTTTCTTAGAACTGCTGATGATGAAGAGTTGGAGTGTCAGTATCCCCCAGAAACTCCGGCAGCACCTGGACTACCCCCACCCCGTCCAAAAACTGATGCATCTGTGCAGACAGGCTGTGGAGAAGATGCTCAAGTATTTTTGTCATGATCACAAGGCTGGCACGTTGCTAACTTTGGCATTGCTAATAAGGATTTTTCCCCATCTGTCTATTGGTTGCCTTCTGTACATGTTTGGTATGTCTGTTTCATATCACCCATCAGAGACTTTTAAGCAGCTTCTCATATTTTCCCCAGTAATGCCAGAAACAAGTTTCAGGGAGAGTTCTTTCTCTGATGGAAATTGAAAGTGCCTAAATTCTTTTTGGAGCAAATTTGTTTTCAGCTGCTTCCACAGATTCTCTTGTTTTGGCAGCATCCAACCCTGCAACAGTGTACTAGCTTCTGTGAAAAACAGTTGTTTGTGAGTTGACAAAGTTCAGAAGACAGGCCATGGGATCCCTAGCGTACAAGTGGTTATGCCCCTAATGACTATGTAACCATCTAACATAGTCCCTTGTGACTTGCCAACGTTGGCAGTCCATTTGTTGTGTAGTCTTAAATGGCATGAAAGGCCCAGATCCTTTTCACTATTGTAGTGCATGTGCAGAACAGTTTATTGGGTTTTAGTGAAATATAATTAGCAGAGTTATGAAGAAAACACAGACACTTTGAAGATCTCAAATTTTGTTAAATCAAAAGCGAAGCGTCCTCGTACTGTATAGCTTCTTTTTCTTTCTTTCACGATTCTTGAAGAGGCTGTCATGTTTCTTAAGGCTTCTGTGTGTCACATGAGGTCAGTACCCCATTCTGTGCCAGCCTTGTGATCCATCCCTTTCCAGTCAACACCCTTGTAAGCCAGCTCCTGTAGAACCCTAGTTCCCACTAGTCCTACTTAGCCCATGCTAGGTGAAGCACTGCTTTGCCTGAGGAGTTCTCAAACTGTGGGGTAAAAAATGTACCTACACAAAGGTGAAGCTACTTTTCATCAAATGTAAGCAAATGTTACTGGGGAATGAAAGTTCTCTTTGTTGTTACCAAAGTTTTGGTTATTTGTTTTTGTTACTTTTCAGTTATCATTTGTTACATTGAAAATCTGTTTGGTTTGGTTTCTTTTTTTCTTCTCTTCCTCTTTTCTGGGATTTTTAAAAAATTTTTGGCTCTGCCAGTTTGCATAGATGTCTATACGCTGTTCTCCTTAGTAAAAGCTGTGAGTGTTCAAACGAGAAAGAGATTTCCAGGAGTAGAAGGAGGCATCCAATTCTTTTACTGAAAAATTAAGTTTGCTCTTTACCTCACATTTCATCGATTCTTGCTTTTGTTTTGGCAGTGGGTGATGTTGAAGTGAACTAGTAGGTTTTGGGGGCTTTTTCAAATGGCATGCATAATATAAAACATCATTGACTGTAAAGGCAACAATTTCTTGACAGGAAACTGCAGGACAAATACGAGTCTTGTTACATTTTTAGCTGAACCAGTACAAATTAAATGGTTAATGTAACCATGCAGGCAACATCACAAGAAGGCAGTACAAGCCTTGCGGTGTCTCTTACCACATTCGGACTGCATCTACCATACTTTTTTCTGGGATCCATTAGTATTTGTGTTCAGTCTCAGGCCTGTTGTGACTGCAAATTAGTGTATTTTTTTAGTGCCTGAATATGCTAACTCATAACTAAGCAGACAACAAATGCTACAGATTCATAAGGATGTGTGTGATTCTGGGTGCCTGTGGGCAGATGTGTGGGTGTATGTGTGAGCATGTGTGTGTAGAAGAGGGAGAGCCATTTCAAGAATGAATTTGTGTGAACACCTGCCATTTATGGCTAGTGATCATTTCCATCAAACTCTTTGCCATTATTTCAGATACTGTTGTGTGCAGCCTTGAAAAAGTCTGTGTATGTATTGGGATGAAGGCATGGCGCCTATAACTTGCCTGAAACTGGGAGTTGCCTGACAAATGACACCAGCTTAGTGTGTTGGCACCAGCTTAGTGTGTCTCTTAGAATAGATGTGTTCCTCACACTCTGTTGCAGTTACTAACTCACTGACAGATTTTATTTTATCAAGAGGATTAGACTCCAGTGGAGGAAGAGATCATTTGAATGAAGTAACAGTTAAAGTACTTGGATAAACTAATATGATAATATATTTTGTACATGTATATTTGAAAGAACATGATAAACCACATAGTTGCACACAAACAAATTCTTCAGATCCCAGAGAACCTAAGAATTTAAAAATAAGTTTTCACATAAATATGCAGTTCATTTTATGCTGTTTGTTTTCTTGTCCTATCAGCAACAATTGACAATATACATTGTTTTAAGTGTAAATTAATTTTCTTGTCACAATACTGTACCATGACCCAGAGTGCTAAATTCTCAAGTTAGCGATCCCTAACTGCACCTTCCAAACATATTTTTGTACACAAACCCTGGTAAGGCCCCCTCCACGCATTTCACACCTGTAATCCCCCCATGGGATATACCCACTGCCAATTCAAGATGACTTGGTTGGAGGACCGTTTCTAAGTTTTTATCCCTGGGACCTCTGCCTCTTGGGTGGGGGGATGGTCGCTATGAGGTGGGGACTGCTGTTGCCACCCAGCACCTCTGGCGCGCCTCCTCGTCCTCACCCTGGTAAGTTTTATTTAATCACCCATCTCCATTTTGTGCTAGTCAGCACTCTGGGTCATGGTACAGTATTGTGACAAGAAAATTTAGTTAAGAAATTTGCATTACATTGACAAAGAGGGTCCAACACCCTCCCTGCCCCCCTCCACTACGCGTGCACATTGTTGAGCAAAATTTATGATTTACCCTTTGCTTGTAACACTGTGTTGTGAATGTTCAGCATCACAGCACAACTATCTATGCACATTACCTGTGGTCCTAGCAAGGTGGTCTGAAAACTAAAAGGTTTGAATGGAGCAAGGCAGGTAGCACACCACAGAACTGAACAATAAGCTTATGGTGGATGGAAGGAGGAAAAAAAATGTTCAGTTTGCTGCACTGTACAGAACCTTCTGATGGGACTTGAGTAGATTATTGTAGCCAGTTTGTGGCTTCACTTTGTTGGTGTTTGAAGGGTATTTTTTTATTTATTGCATCTGTTTTCTTGCAGTTGACAGCATGTGCTATAGTTTATGTTGTTATTTTTCAGGGGTTTTGTTGTTGACATAAAGAACAAGGAAAATTAGTAGTTATCACCTGTTGTGGCAGCATTCTACAGTGTTCTCAAAATGCTCTGGCACATCCTGTTATGTTCAATGTTGGGAAAGAGTTGTAGAAAACCAATTTGTCATCAGTGAGACTAGGCATTGGGTCAATAGTGGTGGTTGCTGAGCATGCAACGCTATCCCACAGCAGACATTAAAAAAAAATTCTGATATTTAAATGTAGCTGTTAAAAAGTAAAATCTTTTATTAATCATACCTGTTGTGGATTTTATAAAGATTTGGAGGGCCAGCTATCGACCAGCACAGATACTGCATATACTAGTACATTCAGCAGAAATATATAGAATGTATATGTTAATAAGTTATTTTTTATTGAATTGGTTGTGTTACCTTGTAATCTGCTGAAATTTCACATTTGCTTTGTTTAAGAGGGTTGGAAGTTGATAGAGAAGAGACTGAAATAGGAGAGGCACATAAGAAAGCAGATGTGGCAACATTATGAAACCTGTGGGAGAGGTGAAAGTGCATGAACACATCTTTTGAGTTAAACAGATTGTATGTTCTAGCCTAAAGATCCAGTTTGCAACTGTATTTCTTTTACTGTTATTTCAGCTGATGAGCGCTTTGAAGATGGGAACCCTCAGCAACTCTCGGCTGGCTATGGCGGCACAGTTCAGTTCAGAGCGAGAGGGCCGGACACGTCTCATCCCTGTGGAGCGCAGTGGTGGCGGAGTATGAAGTGCCATTTGGGACGTTCTTGTTCTGTAGTGTCCTGAACATGTCAGAAAACAATGTACTCATGCATCTACACAAACCATGGTTTCCTTGGGATCATTATGCGGAATGTCCATTTAGATTTGCTAAAAGTGACCTGCACATAAAAATGCTGCTAGAATGAAGAAGTGGTACAAAGCCTTGGACTGGTGTTTCAAATGGTTTGCGCTGCCTGATATTGTTTGATTCTGTGTGTGTGAAGTTATTCTACAACTTGGTAATTTTGTGTTACAACGGAACTGTCATTGGACCTTTCTCTCTCCTGCTGTTCGATGCTCTTTCTTCAAAAATAGGTTTCCCTGCAGCTGTGTCTTGTTCCGTGTGCAGTGCTTTTTTAATCATCACCATCCAGGAGGCAGGGCTGACATATATATTCAGTCAGTTACAAGCATGCTTTCATTTAAAGACTGTTACCTGGCTCGGCCAAATACAAAAGGTTGCTTTTAAAGAAACCAGCTATTTCTACCAGTTGCTTGTTGGATGCTACTGTTCATGTTACATGTCAGAATATGAGTAATCTTTTACATTTTGCACTGTGAACAAAAGTCTCCTGGAAGGCAAGATACTGTGTAGTTTCCACACGTGACAGAAGGTTTATTTTATATATATATATAAGCATATGAATTTAAAATGCCTTTATCATATTTTTTCTTTTCCTTTGTTCTGCACTGATGCTGCAATTTTTACAATAATTATGTGCAGCCTTTGCTGCACCTTTTTCCTCCAAGTTATATTCATAGAAAGTTGACAATACAAGAACATATGGTGCCCATAACAAAAGTACTTTTGTACACTGCAGCAAGGTATTCCATATAGAAATTGGAGGAGAGCTGAGAGTAGCAGAGTGAAGGAGATCAGAGAGGAAGTAAAAAAGGAGAATGTACAGTGAACATCTTAGCACTTGAAATAAAAGTGTTTTTATGTAAAGGTAGGGGTGCAGTTTGGAGCAGTCATCAAATATATGTTCTTGTGCCTTTGCTGCACTTTGTAAACTGCCAAGCATTAATTTGTTCCAAAAAACTGAAAAAGGTAATTTTTACATGAAAACTTTTTTCTGATTACCTGTAGTAAATCCTCTGGATGCTGGCTAATTTTAAAATAATTCATTTTTCCTTTATTTCTGAGGGATGTTATTTCTGCAAGTCACTGACCTGTGTGAACATTACAAACTACATGGGTATATTAACATTCTTGTAATTTGCTGCTGTATGAGAGCAGTTGTCTTTAAAGAATACTCATTCCTGAGTCTTGTCATCTTAACCCCAGTCACTAAGACTGGAAACGAGGAGTTGTGCATTTTGTTTTATTATTGTGTTAATATCATTAATTTTGCCTGTGATTTGTACCTGCACATGCTGACTTCAAAACAGTGTCCATTCTTATCTGTGTGGGGGAGAGGGGGAAGAGGAGAGTGATTATGTTAATGTGCTGATTGTAGAGAATCTGTAGCAAACATTAACTTACAGCCACAGGAAGTAGTCCTCTTAGATCCAGAATAAAAATTCATCATGAGGTATGTATTAGGTTAAAAATTCCTATTGGCAGCAGTGGCCGTGCATGAGCATTTATTCAGTGTAATTGTAAGTTCATGATATTAAGAAATGTTTATGACATGTTAACCATCTCTTTTTGTAGTCTAATTTTGTGACTACTGCAAGGTAGGGGAGAAGGTCTGGCAACTGTGCTATGGATTTTTTCAATGTCTTGAGTCATTAGGTGCACAACCATTACAAAAAAAAACTGTTTTGATTCAGTGAGCAGAGATGACAGACACTTTGTAAAGCAAGAGGTTGGGAGGGGAGTTCTCAGGAAGGTCTGCTGGGGAAAGTTTATCTGACATATTTTTGCTGAAATCTGTGATTTTGTCAGTGTTGATGACACAAAAGACATTTCAAGAAAAGGAGATGTTCAAACAGATCGTTGCTTAAGTGTTTATTTATTTGGGGGGGGGGATAGGGGGGTCCACTCCTCAACCAGTCAGTGACTGAAGCGCCTGTTACTCCCCATTCTAGTGCTGCATTTGTGTTGTCTTCACGGGACTAAACCAGTCCAGTTGGAGTTTTCGTCTGTTTGATGAAGGTAACAACATGGTCATGTAGAGTAATATATTTCATTGCGTAAACAAAGGTAGGCTACCTATATAAAATTTTTAAGGGGATTTTGTTTGGGGTTTTTTTTTTTTTTTTTATTGTTGTTTTAAGTAGCTGTGCGCATAAGTTTTTAGTGAGAATGTTAACTATCTGTTATTCCTCTGTGGTTATCTTTTGGCTCCTCGGATTGCTACATGTATTATCCAGCAAGTTTTGAGATGTATAATCTGCTTTGTAGACAAACATCAGTAGGACCAAACTTTTTCATTTTACCTGTATATTTCTCTTGAAGTCGTGATATACATGAGGACAGTAAAAAAGATGACAAGGTTCACTATCTTTGTTATATATCTTGTTCTTATGGCTGCATGCTGAGCTTTTAAGGTAAATTCTTCAAAGGATGTTAGTATGTCTTCCCATCCAAAACCCTCTAACTGAAAAGAATGGTGGGCATCTCATTTTTCTATAAGAATTCATAAGCGCTATATCATTTTTCAGGAAGGAGTTGCAAGTTATGATTGAAGTGACTAAAAAAGAGAGATAAAAGCTACATGTTGCTGACGTAACTAGTTTAGAAAATGTCAGCTGGTTTCAGACCACCAACTAAAAAACAGGCGTTTGTGTGTGTGCGTGCGCGTGCGGTGTTCAGAAACACCAAATGTTCCGGTTTCTAGTCTGTCTTAGCACCCATACCCTTGTCTTGATGGCAAACACGCTTTCCCCCTGTGCTTGGGGCCGCTCTCATTTCAAAGGACGAACTGACGACAGGAAAACGTCCTTCAATTATGTTCTAGAAAGGTCGGAATCTTCCGTCATCTTTGCCCCCTTGTGAAAACTCCAGCAGCCGTTGCTTGTCTGCTTCTTTACGCAGTCACCACTTATCTCTGTATCTTGCGCAGGGTGGTGTGAGGATGGGGAGACGCGCGATGAAGTAGAGGGGGGGGGGGATATTTGTTGTTTAACGTCCAGCCGCAAACTATGTGCATGTCAGGACGGGCGCGATGAAGGAATCTCTGCTAACGTTAAGTTTGCTCCTTCATCTAGACAGACAAGTCACTGACTGAGACTGCGCGCCAATTATAAGCGAGACACGTTGCTGGGACTGCTGAGTTGGTGCTTGTTGAGTCAGTACAGTGGTTTTTTTTTTAATAATTATTGGGCTACAACACATTACTTTCCTGTAATGTTATATTTTTATAATAGGTATTTGGGGGTAAAGTACATCATATTCCTTGATCTTATCATACATTTTATATTTTAATTTGGTGACAACAAAGGAACTCAAGCAAAATATATAACAAGGACACGTCTGCGTTTCGGGGCATTACCCCTTCATCAGGACGACACGAATACCAACTAAAACAAGGTACTTAACTGATAATTCGCCACGGCTGCTTGAAAGGAAATGTCCTTGTTATATATTTTGCTTTACATTTTACTCCAAGCAGTAGTCACTCTCTTTTCAATATTTGGGCTTAAAAGTACATTATATCCCTGGGGTTTTATCATATTTTATAATAATCATTGGGCTAAAAGTTTCGATTGATTTTACTAAACTGTGAAACTGGCTCTATATTCGTCCCCCTAGGACATGCAAACGTATCTGGTATTGGAAAACGTGCGTTGGCACATTAAAAGACGAGACATGCACATACGTAAAGCCCTCTCTCTCTCCAACATACCTAACACAGATGCCAAACTACCGACTGACAAGCTGCAACGAACCGTCTTGGCGTCAGCTGGCCAGATGTGTACGAGTCAACTTTTTTTTTAACGATCCTTTCACCTCTTGAGATGACGTGACGACTCGACGAACTCTCGTCTCGACCAGCCGGCAGGACAGTCACAGTCTTCTGTTTGGCGAGGTCCAGAAACGCCCCAGGAAGAGACTCGGGAAGAAAAACATTTACAACATGTGGTCACGGTTCTTGACTCTTCTGTGGGTGTTGTTGCTGGTGGCGCTGGTGGGGCGGGTGACCACGCACACGTTCACGAGCTACGCCAACCTGCTGAAGCTGTACTACATGGAGGAGGAAGCCCTCAGCAATGCCGACGTCTTCCTGCGCGAGGAATTCTTCCACCATGGAGACGCTGTCCTCGCCGACAGTGCTCACAACCTGTCGGCTCTACGCGAGTAAGGCCAGCTTTCCGTCTTCCTTTCTAACTCCATCTTCCTTTTCGATCGGCCATCCATGCTTATTCCAGCCCTCGAGTCATGCATTATATACCTCCCCTCGGGTCAGCAGCCCCATTTTTTAACGTATCATATGACTTCATTTGAGCTTTAATCACACCACTAGATAAATGAAACTTAACTTTTACGAAACGAGCCGAATGCTTTTGAAATTTTGTATAAAAAGTTACGGCAAACATGAAAACAGTCAATGTTGCCGTAACTATCCAAAATTCTCTCAGTGCACAGACCGTACATTTAAAATTTTAACCGTACATGTAAACACACGCTGTAAACAGCTCTTCCAAAGGCAGTATCTCTTAATAAAGCTAGCTTCAACTTTTAATTCAGACCCACGTCTGTGTATCTACATGTACCGGCAAGCCCTGGTACGTTTTTTCTTACAGACTAGGGGTTTTCGCGAAGCCTTAAGATTTCAGTAATTCTCTTGACGTTAGTTTGGACTGAACCGTCCATGCTTACACTGGTCCTCGTGTGCACGTTACATTAGCGGATTCAGGATCCAGTTTGTCGCTTAGCTACTCACATAGCAGATAAAAAATCTCTAGGCTGCAAGTTTACTAGAATTTATTTATTTGATTTAAAACTTGTATTTATTACAAACGGCCTGTTGTTGGCTTCTGGGGATCGGGAAGATAACAAAACGTCTAGTAATGCCAGAATTGTACACATGGCAGGTCTTTTAAATACTGGAGCACGTTTCGATTAGGTTAGACATTGCAACCGAACCACCGCAGCCAGCTGACGGAATGAAGAAGATAAACCTTTGAATAATCGATTTAAATCCTGGTGGAAATTTCTCTCGCGGCAAGATTATGGATTTTGGAAACACGTGTTGGACACATATTTTCAGTCCCTCCCATCCCGAAACAAGCCTACTAGATGGGAAGTGCTTTTGAGAGCAGTTCGTTAAACAGAAGACTCACACCCAACATACAATGTATAATACATGTACCGTGAAAATGGCGAGCGTTTTCGTACAGAGACTGTGTTTTGTTTACGTCATTATACGCAGGCTTGTGAACGAAACAAAACAGATACACAAGGCTGTTGGATCCAAAGTTGAGGAGTATTTATCGCACCCAGTCAACATCTTCAACTTGACCAAACGTCTGCTGCAGCGATGGCGTGTCGCTATTCAGGCAATCCGGAAAAGCAAGCCCTGTCGGGAGTGTCAGTTCATCTTCCTTCCTTCCTTCTAACACTTCCTTCATTTTATTTTATATCATCATCGTCGTCATCATCGTCGTCGTCGTCGTCGTCATCATCATCATCATCATTATCATCATTATTTAAACATTGCACATTCTACTGCAAACACATATACGCATGCACACAGACACGCATGCACGTGGTTACGCACGCACACACACACCCACATACGCACCAATGCGCACGTGCGCGCGTTTACGCAAATACGCACGCACAAATACGCACATGCGCGAGCTTACGCACGCACGCACCCACGCACTATAATTACAGCAATGCGGGCTGACAACTCAGAACTGCTGGACTCAGTAACATGAGAAATAGAAGTATTAGCACTCCCTCGAGAACCATTTTCCGAAAAGTTACATTTGATTTATGAGCCCTTTCGTATATTAGATACACGCCCCTACCCGCACGCGCACAGGCAAATAGGACAGCAGGCATGCTTGAAAGAGATAAATAGATGACCAGACAGACAGACAGACAGACAGACAGACAGACAGACAGACAGACAGACAGACAGACAGACAGACAGACAGACACCCCCAGTCGATTTGATTGGTGGGAAAAGGTGAGCTGAGCTTCACCAGGAGCGTGAGACGAGTGCGGGGCGTCTTGCAGGGCAGATCCCACACCTGCTGGCACGCCTGGCTAACATCGAGGACAACCTGCCCAGCGAGCAGGACCTGGAGTCTGTGGCCTACAGCCTGCTGACCGTCCAGCACACCCAGCGCCTGCGTACGGCGCATCTCCTGGAGGGCCGCGTCGGGCGCCACGCGGCGCTGGGGCCCATCGGGCTGCGGGACCAGTTCCATGTGGCGCAGGTCGCTGTGGACCAGGACGATTACTACTACGCCGCCCAGTGGCTCAAGAACCTGCAGGCCTCCGGCCGCCTGCCACAGCTGCGCAAAGAGGAGCACGGCTTCAACGCTACCAACGTGCTGGGCATGCTGGCCTCCGCTTATTTCCGGGTAAGCTACCCCACCCCAACTTCACTGTGCCGAACTGTTACTTTAAAATCTAGCACTGACCCTTTGTGAGCTACTGGTCCGTTTTACCACCCCACGTTATCGACTCGAGCAGGCACTTTACTGCAGGCTCTCGCACGTGCACTCTCCTGGCAGGCACTCCACACCAGTTCCAAAAACTCAGAGGGGCTAGAGTTAGAGCTACGATTAGGGGAGGTGTCAGGGGAGGGTCGATCAAGGTTTACGGTTAGGAATTTATTTTAAGGGATGCGGAGTACGCATGCGTCATGAAGGGGTGTAAGGTATGATCGTCGCACCAGGCGAGGGCTGGATGGGGGTGTGTCTCCGTTTTGAACAAATGTAGCAGTTGGTGGAGGGATTTGCCAGTTTAAACGGGTTTGGTGATTGGTGGCTGGTCTGCTGTTTGAACGGATTCAGAAATTGCTCGAATAATGTTTGATTATATAATCCGCTCTTCTGAACGGATGTGATGGTTTGATGGGAGAGAGAAGAATTACTCAGAGAAGAATTGACGTTGTCTTTATCATCCCCATGCTTAACATAAGATGACATAACCCCCATAATGATATTCCATCATTTTCGAAGAGTAAGATAGAGACTAGACTATGCAGGTAGAAGAACAAATGGAAAGAAAGATAGGGATAGGAGAGAAGATAGAGCTGATGACTGGGAGTTGAGAAAAGTGCGAGAGAGGGGGGGGGATTTATTTACCAACACATTACACCCCTTGGACGTAAGATAACTTCTCACACTTGGTTTTTTTTTCAGATACGTATGGTTCCAGAAGCTTTGCGAGCAACAGAAGAGCTGCTGAAGTCAGGTCTTTCTCTTTCACTCTGTCTCCGTGCTTTTGCTCCTACTTAATTCGTCCCCATCTCTCTCTCTCTCTCTCTCTCTCTTGCCTCAGTGGTGTAATGGTTAAGGCCTCCGTCTGCAAAAGGTGGTTCGCACCCCGGTGGAGTCATACCTAGGACTTAAAACTGACAATCTATTAGCTGCCCTGCCAGAAGTCTGGCACTACAGGGAACAGTACTAGGACTGGATGGCCCGGTGGCAGTATAATGTGACTGGGTGGGACTGAGGCCCGTGTTGCGACAGCCGTCCCACGTGTGGCAGCACGTTAACTTGTTCCAAGCAATACCAATACCAAGCAACAATCTTATCTTCACTTTTTTCAGTCTTCTCGCTCCTGTCGGCTCCCTCCCTTATTCTCTCTTTCCGTCCATCCTTTCCTCTTCCCACTCTCTCCCTCTGCTTCCTGTGTATGGCTTCACATTTTAATCTAGCGAATGGGTCTTTTTTTCATAGCTGACACAAGGACCTCAAGAGTGTTTCATGTCCCCTACCGGAATTCTGTTTTCTATTTTCTGTATTTGAAGTCGCTGTCAATTCACATGCAGTTCTTTGAGGGGGGTTTGGGATAAGACACTTTTAGTTTTGTACACCTCAGTTAAATAATGAATGTAAAATATTTCACTTAGTCTTCTTCGCGACATTAAGGAATTGTTTGCTTTGTTCATGATCGTTTTGCTGTCGTGTCGCATTTCCTGTTATACCTCAACTTCCCCCAAGCCGCTGGCAAGGGCCAAGGGTTTAGCGAAGTTTACGTGCCGAGTTCCGAGTAGCGATTCCAGGGCTGGCTGGCATGAGTGTTCTTATCACCTGTTGATACACAAATGTGTACATAAAATATACAGGGCGAATGGGTCTTACGAGCACCCTGTAACGAAATTGAGACCTGGCGTGTAAGACTGGTGTTGTTTACTCAGTTTAAACCAGAGGGTGGGTCGCTTAGTTCAGGGAAGTAAATTTCGTGCTCTCCCAGGGAACAATATGTATTGGGGAAGGGGGTAGTCAACCAACCCCCCAGGTCCAAGAGTCAGGGACAGCACGGCGACAACTGATCAGGAATGTATGAGTAATGTCCGGTCGCTGGCCTTGGAAACTCGTGATGCTGTTTACAAGAATAGACCATGTGATGTAGAGGGCGCTGGAGTAGGAGAAATAAGAACAGGGGGACATGCGAGAATTCAGGATTGGAAACAGAGATTAGATCAAGAGAGAGAAGGATACAGACGGAAGAAGCGTGCTCGGGCTTATGCCCAGCCCTTAGGGCTATGCTTGCCTGGTCATGGGACTTAGAAAGTTTTGACCATGAAGGCCCAAGGCAGGAGTTAGAAGGTAGAAGACGGAGGGGCACAGTGGAGGATGAGCCACAGGGCTATCTTCTACGCGCGCCTCCACTGCAGCTGTACAACGGAGCTTTACTCTGGAAGAAGCCACTGCCTTTAGTGGCCAGGAAAAGTTAGAGAATAGTAGAAGGCCAGGCTTCCGTCTGTTTCACTAACAGGGTAGACAGTAGAGATAGAGAAGAGGTCCATTATAGCCACTAGACTATGGAATAGGTTGCATGGTAAGCCGGCCACCACCTGCAACGGTTTATGTTCAACAAATAAAGTTTGGGACGCACTCCCGAGTTGGCGTCTTAAACAGATTGAATGAGAACTGGTAGAATTGTTACAACCCGTATGACCAAAAGAGTAGGTACGAACGTTCATGCAAGCCAGCAGTGTATTGGAGCAGAGTTCAGAATAACGACTCCAGTGTACTTAGCCCAGTTCATATTGAGGACTCCAGTGTACTTAGCCCAGTTCATGTTGAGGACTCCAGTGCATCAGCAGTTCAACGAGTGTCTTTTCGTGTTTCCGCTCCAGATCCAGACAATGCGCTCGCTCGCAGTAACAAGGCGTTCTTCGAAGAACGACTTAGTCGCCAAGGTATCACAAAAGACACTATGACGACACACGCGGTCCGGCAAGGCAATGACGACATCTACCGGCGAAACTTCGAAGCTCTGTGTCGAGGCCAGCATCCGAGGGTTTGTTGGTTAAAGCATTACTGTTTGTTACTCGACATTACATCAGATTATTCTTGCTATGTTCGTCTCTTGTTTCATTTTTTTAAAAAAACTTTTCCCTCTCTTGGTTTTGTCTTGTGTATGATATTTTGGGGAAAAAATCTTTATAGCACAGCATGCCATATTCTTGTTTGATATGTTTGTTCTTTGTTTTAAACGCTTATGACACAAAAACCTGCTTTTATCATGAACCATCTGCTATGCCAGATATGCAGCCCATCTGGCTGAAAGCACGAAGATAAGCCCAGGCATGAGAAAATGTCTTGGGTAACACAATATGCACAAAATGTAACAGAATGTAAAGTCGTCCCCAATATAATAAGCATACAATTTTTCTTCACACATAAGTTAGAGGGAGGGTATAAAAGGATTGGGGAGATGGAGGGAAAGAAAAAATACAGTAAAACCTCCTATATAAGACCTTCTCATATACGACCTCCTCCGGCATACGACCCAAAACTTTTTAACGGAGACCATTTACTATATAAGCGACCTCCCGTTTACGACTCCCTCCTAGTGCTAAAACACGGCTAGGTGGAAGCACTTTCCCTCCCAAAACAACAACAACGACTCCCTCCTCAACCGACCACCGACCGACGAAAGTGGTCGGTTTTGCGCAGTACACGACATTCCCTGGTTGAGCGGAAAAAGGTTAGCAGACTTCTTTTTGTAAAGATGTTCACTGAGAAACGTGAATTGTCAACAAGAAATCCCATGAGAAGTGCAAAAGAACTGTTTTAAATCTAGAAATGACATTGAAAGTGCTCTTAAAAAAGAAGCAACAAAGGGAAGTTGCCAATAGATATTGCATCCGACATCCATGTACGACTTTACGTCTAACGGACTAAAGGAAGTGACGGTTTTGAACAGTATACGACTTGTGTGTCTTTTCGACATTTCACAGAAGGGCAAATAGATTATATCACAGATTTTGTTGTAAATCATTCCTGAAAGTCTCAGGAGGAAACTAGATATGATGAGATAAAGTAAGTCTGATGTGTGATAAAACTACAAGTAATTGAGACGCCAAAAAACTATTTTAACATGTAGTTCAGTGGTACATAAAAATTACATAGGAAAATATATTTATATACATCAAAACTTGATTCATCAGATGGACGTTTTTTAAAAGAAAAAAAGCATTACGCATGTACATGCGAAGAATTTATGTACTAAATTTCCCTTTCCCTTTCCGTTTACATGTTCACTATGGCCTGTTTGTTACGTTTTCAGAAGAACAGGAACACGTGCAGGCTGGTGCGGTCCGAAGGGGTTCTGCGGTTCCACAAGCTGGAGGTCTTGAGGAAAAAGCCTCCGATCTTGGTCTTCCACGATGTCTTTTCTGCAAAACTCATGCGCGGTTTTGTCCTCTTGGCGAAAAAAGAGGTGGGCCACACTCAGAGTAGCGAGGAAATGTAACGTAGGTTTTTTTTATTTTATTATTTCCGCCTTCTCGAAATTGGACTCTTCCCGAAAGAGCCTTCACAACCAAACGAAGATGCCTCCTGTTTGCCAGGAGTGTGGCCGGGCCGCGCTGCGCGGGTGTTCTTATGTCCTGTTCGTAAGTAAACGCGCACGCAAAACACCACGGGGCGGACGGGTCTACGATTACTGTTATGTCCGGAAGTGCAGATAAAAACGCTCATGCAGCTCACCCTGTTTTAGCGAATTCGTCGATTATTGTTCTGCAATTAGGCATGCTCTTGGTACACGTTGGAAGTCAGAGGCAGAGAAACGGCTGGATCCAACAAAATTCGTTGACAACCAAGCTGAGCAAACCTGTCTGCAGCGAATACTGTCGGGTGTTGTATGTAGCTTCATCTCAACCTTTACACGTCAGAGGTCAGGGGGTGGAGACAAGGACATAGTCAACGACAGTAACAGGAAATAAGTTTTGAGGTGTAGTTTGTGCTTGGACAATTAAATATTGGTTCTGACAGAATATGCCAGATTAAGGCTACTGGTGCATACTTTTCGGGGGACAACTTTTCGAAGTAAAAACAAAAAATGTTTTCTTGGTCAGAACTGGGGTCCATCCTGTACTCATTGTTCTCTCTCCCACTTTCAGGCGCTTCGATGTTCTCCTCTCTCCTTTTGTAATCATGCTGTAGCTATGTTGTATCATGTTGTACCTATGCTTATACCGTGAAAGCTCCTTTTTTTCAAGTCTACAACACTACCTTGAAATGCATTGCATTAGATAAGAACTGTTAAAAATGCATCCTCTTGAACTTTGCTTTGTAAGGTCCCCATAGGTCCCCATAGGGTGACTGTCTCGTTCATGTTATTCTATTTTCACTTTAGCCATTCACCATTCACCAAACGCAACCTACTCTCTCAGATTCTCACTAATTCACACACGCTCGTGAAGCATGCGTATGCATACAGTTCTCAAGAAGACATCTAGGGAGAAAAAGATCAAAGGAGTCCAATTTTTCTTCGCTATTCGGATAGATTAATGATTTCTGTAATAAATGAGTGTATTTTTTATCTATTTGATTTTCAGTACGAAAAAATGTCGCTGGAAAAAGAATTCAGAACACCAGAGTTTACGTAAGTAGTGGGGTATAGGTTTCTAATATTGCTCAACAGCCATTTTGCCAATTTCTTTTGAACGAACGAACGAACGAACGAACGAACGAACGAACGAACGAACGAACTAACGATGTAGAGTGCGACTGAGAGATGAGATGAGCACAATTATTAACAACATCGAGGCCGCTGTGATGTGTGATTTAAAGAGTCATTCTGGTTTCACAGACTGGCGTTGTCTACTCTGGCAAACACACAGCAGCGCCTTCAGCTGGGAAAGATAAGGAGCACACTAGTCAAACTGCCCTTTACTGTCACCTACCCGTTCAAAGCTGGCGAGTCGGAGGTGGGTTTTTCTTGGGGATGGATGGATGGATGGATGGATGGATGGATGGATGGATGGATGGATGGATGGATGGATGGATGGATGGATGGATGGATGGATGGATGGATGGATGGAAGTTCATCAATCATAAGAAAGCTGGTGTGTTTGGGTGAATGGATGTGTGGGTGATGGAGGGATGAGTGAGATTATTTATAGGTGGACGGACCGATTGCTGGATTCACGATTTTCTTAGCATTCCTGATCGGTTATTTAAATAACTACCTTGTTTTGTTTTGTTGTTTTGTTTTGTTGTTGTTGTTTTGTTTGTTTGTTTGTTTTGTTTTATTGATAGATCATTTTGTATAGTTCGTTTTGACTTCTTGCTGAATGTGTCCTTTCTTGGTGTTCGCAGGCGCGGAACTTTGGACTTCAAGGATTTTATGTCAAGCCCAGCTCTAGCTTTCGGGTGAGATCGCAAAACAACAGCAGAATGTATAGGGGTATGGGTCGCAGGGCAGTATCCTCCCATTCCTTTATGTGTGTGCATTTGTATAATGTGTATATGATTATGCACACAAGAGAGAGAGACTACGCGTGCATGAGCCCGCGTGTGAATACGTGCACGTTTAAGATTTAGTGTCCAAAATTTTTCCCCTGAGCGTGTGTTGTTTTTCAGGTCCAAAGCCTTGGTGGTCACACGGCCTCTTATATCATATTCGTAAGTATTCCTGGTACACGACCAAAGTATCTCTATTGCTCTCACGCTGAATGAACCGCTTGCCAGCTAAATCTAGCTTGTGGAAATCTTTCCACCTCTCTTTACATTACTTCCATGCATCTCATCAAATACAACTATTTTTAGAATCCTGAATACTGCTTTAATGTTTTGCTATGAACGATTACTGATTGTTTCTGTAATCTGTCTACTGCGCATGTGCAGATGAATGACGTGGAGATGGGAGGGGACATTGTCTTCCCTTCCGCCAACGCTCGCATTCATCCGTCGTTGGTAAGACACTTTCTCGGCTTTCACTCTGCTCCAGACACCATACATACAAATCAAACACTTCTAGTTTTTGATGGGATGGGGAGCAGTTCAAACTAATAATCGTGGTACAGCCTTCATAGTTTTGTTCAAAGCAATACAACTTTTCAGATCTTTGATGACAGAAGAGGTCTCTAAAGAGTGGTAAGCGTTCTTCTAACTGCCTGCTTTCTATTTTGTCAGGGGACAGTCCTTTTTTACTTCCCGTCCTACAAGAAGTATCACGCGGTTTGTCCCGTGGCTTACGGAACAGAGTGGTGTAAGTAAAGTGCTGTCTTTATTTTTAAATAACAGTTTGTGACCTGTCAATCACGCACGATATGATTACAGCACTGAGAGTACAGTAAAACCTCCAATATACGTCTTGGGGTGAGAAATAAACACATCTGCAACATGCGTTTTGATATACTTTTTTTTATTTACCACTGAACTACACGTAAAAAAAACTTTTTCCATATCAGTTACTGAACATGTAGTTTTATCACACATCAGACTTAATTTTGTTTCATCCTACCACACATCCTAAAACTTTCTTTCTGATGTTGCCAATTGAAGAAATCGAAATTTTATAATATAAAATAGTAATCAAGTTGTGAACTGCGTGACGCTCTAGACCACAGTTCTCCAAGACTGGCGTATGTTGCGTCACGTCACATTCCTCACAACACAGAAGCGATACCCGATCCCTGCAGGCCAGCGGCGACACATGAAAGACGCGAAGTCTCGACACCTGCGGCCAACTTAGCTTTCACTAGGCTAGAAATCTTCAACGAGGCGTGACTGTGTCTACCTGACCTTGCGGTTACCGAATGCGGCGAATCGGACGAAACAAAAGTTTTAAAATAGAATATGAAATTAGATTTTCAAGAACGAGTTACAACAAAAGCTGTGATATAGACTATTTGTCCTGTGAAATGTCGAAACAACACGCAAGTCGTATACTGTGCAAAACCGTCACTTCTTCCATCTGTTAGGGTTAAAGTCGTAAATGAATGTCGGATGCAATAATTATTGTCGACTTCTTTTCGCTGCTTCTTTGTTAAGAGCACTTTCAATATCTTTTCTAGATCTAAAACAGTTCTTTTGCGCTTCTCGTGGGATTTGGTTCGACATTTCGCATTTCTCAGTCGTGTGTGGTAGGGTCCTACAGCGGAGGTTTTACTGTACAAAGCGTGCGTTCGAACTATACTAGGCCCACACTGAGAGTGGCCCTGTGATGGAAAAAGTGCAAGTTGAGAGGTGGACAACTTGTTCTTTTGCTGCCGGCGTAAGGGGGTACGTGTTTGTTAAAGAAAGAAGGAAACAAAGAACAAAGGAAGCAAGGAAAGAATGAGATAAAGAAAGAAGTAATTAAGTAGTGAGGCTAAGTAGTATGTATGCGATACGATGCGGGTAGTGGTTGGGAGTGGGTGGGAGGCTGGGTTGTAGATGGAAGGCTGTATTTGAAACTCTAGATCTAGACAAGATTTTTTGCAATTTATCAAAACTTAGTGTACTCACGGGATGCGCGCGTGCGTGCGTGTGTGTGTGTGTGTGCATGTGTTCAGTATTGTTCCACAGTGTCTTTGAGAAGGTCGACCCTCGATCATGCAGGATACACGAGGACCCCAGCTGGTGGTAACATTTGAGCTGGACCAGAATTTTTATATTTTTTGTTTTTGCTGTGTGACTTAATTATAAGCCAGAGAGGAAGCTGATTTTCCCATTTTCCCATGAAGTGATTTCTGTAAGTGAAGACGTGTTTGTTTGAATGCTAGTATCCTGTCATCGACTTATGCAAAACGCTAATGTAACGTTTTATTGTAATCCGGTCACTTGTGCCTTCTGTTGGTCACATTTTAATGTGAAGCCAGTCTCACACAGTACGACTAAAAGTAGAATAACAATGGTGGCAGAATTTAGTCCCTCTGTAGACAAATTTTTATTTTATCGAAATGAGATCAGGTCTTTATTTCTGACGCAGTTATTCGAGCCACTGTCTCTTTGAAAGAAAATTATTATTTAGTGGGTGGGTTGGCGGGAGGGGGGATGCCTCGAACGAAATAGAAAGCAATCTTTTTTGCAATCAGTCAGAATAATTCTTCGATCACCAGTGTTGTCGTTTGACTAAGTTGACTCGTGTAACGCCGAAAGTAGTTTCCCTCAATTAAGGACTTGAATTTAGTTCATGTCTGGCTGTCGGCTTCATACAGTGGGTTCTGTATAACGATCACCAATGCATGGACCTTGTTTCAGCGTCACGAACAACTTAACACAGTTGGCTGTTTGTATGTTTCATAGATTTTTATGCAATCACAGCTGGATTTCGGTGTCGCCGTCCTGACATACTGCCAATGTAATGTACATATTATTATGTTAAGGACCGGATGAATCAGAACAGCTTGTCCCAGCACTGCAATACATGTGGATTACTTTTCATGTCATCTTCATGCACATATTATTCGTAGGGCTCAGTTCAGAATAAGATTGTTTTCGGTGTGCATTATTCTTGCGTGTAAGAGTTAGACTATTTTTCATCTTCAAGTGCTCTTATTGTTTAAAATTAGTCTGGGCAAAGTGAGATAATGCGCTGCTTATGCCAGCGCTTTATTTACGTCCAGTTCCTATGTGTGTAAGAATTAACTATATTGTAAATCCATCTCTTGGACTGAAATCGTGCTGTGTACATTTCGTGATCCAGGTTCTTTTGATGTAGCTGTTTTTGGTAAAACGTCGAGCTGCAGATTTGTAATTAAACTGCTTTTGACCAGTGTAGTGCATTACTTCTGGAACGTGTAATTTTATCATTGTTGGCTGACAAGAATTTGTCGTGATGTCGTATACCCAGATGGAATCTCTGATGTTGATGCTTTCTTTTTTCCCTGTCTTCTTTCCTCCACTTTTTCCTTCCCCTCATCTTCCTCATTACAGGCCTAAATCGTCATAGAAGTGCGTGTATGTGCACGAGAGTGCGTCCATGTGAATTTGTGTGCGTGTGTAAGCGCGAATGCAAATTCATATATGTGCTTGTTTGTGTGCGTGTTTGTTTCAGTGCGCGAAAAATACCTGTAGCTTGCTTTTTTTATACAGGAAACACTATTGCCTGTCACAAGGACAAATTGCGCTGCTCCTACTGTGTGTATTGCTGTCAATGTTTATTGCTCCATGGCAGACTTAACTCCTTCAGACATATAGTGACAATAACTGACTTACCACCGCCTGAGTGAGACAGCGATTTCTTCACCCTTCTCTCCCCCCTCCTCCCCCCCCCCATCTACATTCGACCTCCTCGTTCTGAGTCCACGTCGTCGATTGTAGCGCCCACCTTCCATCTTTTCATTTATTTATCCATTCATCCATCCGTCTACTCATTCATATTTTAAGGTATGCTCATATGCCTCTATTCATCTGCATCTATCCTTTCCTGACAAGCTGATGTTAAAAAAACTGCGGGCTACCCTTTCACCAGGCACGCACACGATTAAATCAAACTTGACTCATTCGGTTCAAACAGAACAAAAACCCGGTCTATGACCAGAGGTGCGAGGAAGATAACTGTCAGTTTCTGAAGCCATGATTGATGTTTGTAGTCCCTGAAGGTAGTTCTACTAAAGCCAGCGGCATGGATTTGTGTCTGTCAAAGATGCACGCAGGTAAACACGAGCATACACATTGTTCATATCCACGTAAACACCCACACATGCATGCAAGCACGCATTCTTCCTCTCGATAAATCGGTGACCAGCAGGAGTTATCGCTATGCTACAAGATGTACTGAAGAGAGATCCCTTCGACATCAATAATACCGTAACTGCTTATAAGTGTTTCATAAGCACCTGAATGTTTATTACATCAGCCAGAAACAGCTTACATCCGGGCCACATACGCGACACGACTAATAATGCCGTAAGCCGTTATGTTTTTCGTAGCTACGTGCACCTGCTTGGCCAGTTAAAACAGAGCGTTTTATGCGTCTACATGCACCTAATTCTGCGCAGTTCTCGTCTTTAAGACGAAAGCCAGCTCTCTCACAGTCCCGTCTTAACAGGAATGTTACTAGTAATAAGGAACAAATGAGGACAGAGCGCTATAAATCGTCAATTGACAACCCCAACAAAAAAGATCTGCCATCCCTTTCTTTTAAACGACCCTATAGTCTTCACACGGCTAGCCCCTGGTGTACCACGTGTGCATACAGCGAATCCCTAATTAATGTCGTCAGCTCGCTCACTAAGCGTATGCTGACAGAAAAAAAGACAGAAAGAAAGGGATGGCAGATCTGTTTTGAAAATCTGCCACGTTCCTTACTTTCCACTCTCTCTTTGCTACGTGTTTGGGTACGGTAGGCTCCCTTGATTGCATACGTCAGCATACGGCTGTGTCTAGCGCTGCCAGTACTTTGTTAGGAATGTTACTCCAAAAAGACGGCCGTAATTACCGTCTTGCTAACATCCGGGTACTTTGTTTAGGGCTTTACGCTACATTGACTATTGCCGTATTGTAACCAAGACTACCACACCTCACACCCATTCCGTCCCCCCCC
>SMGT01000957.1:97835-131808 GCA_004794575.1 Lanistes nyassanus | reverse complement strand
CCCCCCCCACAACAACAAAAAATGACATAAATTTTAACCCGAAGAATGAAAGCACATATAGTGTAGGCCAGGGATCAACAAGAACCCTGAAGGGGTTTTGACGAGAGGTCACCCCTTTCAGAGTGTAGCTGTACTGGTGTAGGCTTCCAAAGGTGGATCGCATGGGGCCATATTCACACTGCTCTATGAACCTAGTCGTGGGGGATCACTTTCCACCCTGCACTCCACCGTCCTGATATGCACCCAGTTTGCGCCGGGACGTTTAACAACCAATAACCAACCAATCTTGTCGTCGATGGGTCAAGCTTGGGGTCTAGCAGGCGATGCAGGTCAGTTTATTAGAGTTATCACATCGTCCAGTCGCTGGCTAGCTAGCTTATGATTTTTTTTTTGGGGGGGGGGGTAGGGGGGCTGAGGAGAGAAACCGCTGCCATTACATGATTGTAGACCTGAAAAATACGGTGACATTTTAATCTTTTTGATACGGGTACAATAGGAATGTATAATATCTTCAAAGGATCGATGTGACTACGAACTCATGTGTACACTCTCCTCTCTGGCTTCCCGACTGCCTCACTTCTGCCATTTCGCTGATCCAGCCAGCCACCACAAGTAAACTTTTTTTGCAACATTCTGTTCTCCTTCGCTACTTTCTATTTTAAAATTTTCGTTTTAAGACATCGCTACCCCCAAGATTACCTTCCTTTAGATTTCACGAAGATCAGCAGCCCTTCATATATGATACTGTTTTGTTTTTTTATTGTTGGGAACTCGGAACACAGAACTCACTCCTGGTATTAGTATTAGAGTGTGTAGTGCAGTTACTGTGGACACTATAGTGTACTATTACTGTATTTAAAATTATTTTTAGTGTGTAGTGGAATTACTGCAGACATGAGTGTGTTATTATGGCATTTATTGCCGCCCTGCACTCAATAATATCGTAATTGATGGTAACTTAAGTACTAGCAGTAAAAAATTTTCAAGGTCGTTTAAAAAATGTTCACAGAGTGCTGAGAGGCTGTTATTTTGGGCCTGGATGCGTTCTTGCGGGTGTGTGCAGGCAGGCATCATACCCGCGCAACTGCAGGTAGAATCGACCGTCACCTCGATGAATTGTGTTGCAATTATGAGTGAGTCATTGTCCTTTAAAGAGCCGATCGATGCAACAGTTCTAGGCCGGCCGGCGCCGAGACAGAATATAGATTTTTCGTGATGTGCAAGACTTCCTGCGAGTCAGGACATCCTGTGCCGTCCCTGCAGACAGTCACGTGAAGTAGTGTTTTTGACCGCGAAATCAATTCCCAGCAATTACGGCGGACGCGTGTAAACATGTTGACGTCGTGCGCTTGCAGGGAGCTCTCACGCTGTTTGTTTGTTTACGAAACAGTCGCAACCTACCCTTACATTGTCAGCGACATGCAGTGTTTCTTTAGTTCTATTTCTTTCCCTTCATCTCTCTCTCTCTCTCTCTGGGGCCCTTTATTTCCCTTATTATTCAAAGATCATTGACATTATTATGCGTGGGTTGAGAAGAGCGAATAATTTAGTGAAAAAATTACAATTGTATTCCAGGGGTGGCTTGCATGAGCGTTCATGTCTGCACTTCCAGTCATAAGAGCGGTCGTAAGGCCCATCTTTACATATGAACAGGAGTTACGAACGTTCAAGCCAGCCCAGTACCTTTTATGGGCGACTGATCAATAACAAGCAAGCACTATATAGTTACCCTGCATTCACACCACTGAATCACGTGGTTTAAAATATCACTGGCTGCAGGATTGGTGTCATATGATAAGAAAACAGCACACTACCCCTGAAAGTCCTTGTCTGTGTGCCATAGTCTCAGCTTGAAACCATTAAACAAACTGGCCTCGGCTCAAGGTCGGATCTCGCTTGAAGAGTGAAAGTCGATCACTCGACTCGAGTTTCAACATCCTGGGAAGTTCGAGTGGGTCTGGAACGCTGACGTGTCACAGATCGAGATCTGCGATTAGTTTTGGGTGAACAAGAATATCCATACCATCTTCTGCAAAGTTGAAATGTTATTTTCACCACCAGATGGTGATTGTGAACGGTATCTCATATGTTGGACAGTATTTGTTGTCATGCTTCACTATCAAAGCCTGCATTGATTGCCTAAATACCAAACAATTGGAATGAGAAGGTCTAATACGTACACTTTTCTAAGAATAAGGCAGTTCTGTATTTAGAACGGAACTAGGCATGCTTCTCACAGGATGGTAGCTTGTTTGAGTTTAACACTTTCTTTGGACGGGGAAATGTTTTTTTTTCTTTCCGGCTTGTTTGATTTTTCGCATATTATTTAAACTTATCTGAAGAAAAGGATGGCTAGATTTGGTTCCCCGACCTGTGACGGAAGTATATTCAGGTCACAGCAGTAGTAAGACTTCTCCATTAAACTTCCTAGACTTTGTTTTTCCAAATTTCCTTCTCTCGCATCAAGAGCACTACGTTTTGCTCTCGCCAGAAAGGATAACATAACGCTAATATATGATTTCTCGTTTTCTACTGTCCAAGTACTGGTGTGAAGGAACTTTTTAAAAAATGGAACACAGGATGTCTGTTGTGACTAATCTGACGTAGTCCTCTCAGCAACGCGCTGAAACACCACTTTCTCTTCTCCAATCATTCGTCAGTGTGCGTCCACAGGGTGCTCTGCATTTTCTACAGACGTCGAAAGCTCTCGTAATCTGTCGAGATAACGATCAACTAAATGGTCGTTATGATGTCACCCAGACCTGCTGTTAACTTTCGCATACTTTTAGTTACAGTAGCAAGACTGCGAGCTGTCCGGGTTCAAAGCGCGCAGCGTGACGTAATACAGCAGCTGTCCTCCATGGGTAGTGTGCCGGCAGGTACCCCCTCCACACAGCCACGAATCAGGGATGGGAACACTCTGGGTAAAGTGTTTGATCTTTGCCGGGAAGCTGCCGATAACCACGCAGCACTGAAACAGCCAAGCATGGCCAGGCTACAGATGATGCGCCTGCGGTAACACTTCGGGCGGTGATGTATGAAGGAGAGAACCGTCTCCCTCATCAATTTCAACTTGTCACCCTGTTTACAAATCCTGCCCCTCTGTCTCACATTTCTCTTTCGTCCGGAGAAGTTACATCCCCCACCCACCCACCCACCCCCCATCCCAGCTAGGGTTGATTTCGAAGGAAAGGCCTTGATTTCGCAACATGGTGGGAGGAGGGAATGCGGTTGAACTATTTGCGGTTACCACGCACGAAAACGTTCTCAGCCGTACAGAAGACGCTTCGGTCCGAGCAGTTGTGTGTGTCATCACATTGTCGCAGCAGCTAACAGTGCTGTCGTCGCCACGCATGCGCACTCGGTCAGGTCTCGGAAGAACAGGGGGAAAAAAACCCAGCTGCTACAAGAATTAGTCTTAAGCACCGCGTGTCGGTGGCCGCACGTCCGCGCTGCAAAGTTTGTTGTCGGGGGAGGGGTGGGGGAGGGGTGGGGGAGGGGTGGTGGTCTCTGCGGCGGCTGCGGCGGGGTTGGTGAGGGTGAGGGTGCCGCACCCGTTGCTTCGTCTCCTGTTGCGAGCGAGCATGGACGGCGATGTGTTGCGACATTCGGACAGGTTCGCAAGGGAGGTAATGTGTCGTAAAGCCAGAGCGCGCGCCTCACTCGAACCCCACTAGACGGCGACACGCGAGCCAAACGTCGAAGTGAACGCTGGTCCGCGGGGCGAGGCCAGTAGCACGAAACTCGTGCGGTCGTTCAAAGACCAAACCAAGGAACTCGCTGCGTTCCGCTGACAGATTTCTAAGAAGAGACGCACCGCTTGCCCCACTGGGGACTTGCGACGCACATGTCGAGTGGGTCCCTGCAGAAAAAACAGTGCTGTGACGAAACTGGAACGACAGAAAAACAGGGCACAGCCCGTTATCTTCGCTAGCAATCGTCACGAGAAATCCGACGGTTTGTGAAAACGCTTGCAGATCGAAAAGTGGGCTGGCATGTGAAACTGCCATGTGGCTTGTGTGTGTCAGTCCCACCAACAACACGATGTGGTGTCAGAGCTAGAGAACTCGAAACTGTTTAAAGTCGAAAGAGGAAAAAGAAACCTGTCAACTTTTTGTTTGCGTCGCCCGTGGAGAAAGTTAACAGATACACGACTTGTAACTGTAACTACCCCCCCTCTCTGTCTACCGACATCCTTCTTCGTCCAGTGGACGCTGTTGAGCGAGGTTTGAATGTTGGATCGGACCGAGGATCTCGCTGAAAAAGGGAGGAAGTGTGCAAACAGAGCGTATGCCCTGCAGGGTAGCAGGGACAGGAATGCTGCTGAAAGGAGCGATTATTCATAGCGATGTGCACACAGAGGCTACGCGATTGTCAGGAGTAAACAATTTTTAATGACGCCAGAAAGACGACCTGAAGCTATTGAAGTACATCCGTGCAACTGATCGCCTGAGCGACATTGGGAATGGATCGCGGCAGACGGCCCGAAGGTGGTTTGTTCAAGCCGAGGATGTTTGTTCTTCGGCTTGTTCTGTGGGTCGCGCTGGTCAGTCGAGCAGCTCACTCCCACAGCACAGCTACCGGTAAGACAAGTGTTGCGTGAATGCGCTCAGATTTGGAGTCCTTTGGTGCGGTCGCGAGAAAGTTGCTTGAAACCTTAGTTGTTTGCGTGGGTATATGCGTGTCGTGGTGTGTATGGCATAGTAGCATGTATTCGGCATATCCTCGTCTCGGACGTCGGTAGTTCACAAAGATTGTCAGCATGAAAAAGCCACCCCGAGGGTCTGTCACGTGGAAAGCTTATCATTATACCCTACCACCCCGTCACTGCCACCTGTATCCTGGGGGTGGTTATAACTTTTGCATTTTGTATTTTGCGTTCATCTGTAGCTTTTCGAGAAGACAGTTACGACCCTTGCCACGTACCCGACCCTGATTAGCTTACGCACACATTCCTGCGTCCCCAAGCCCACTACAGTCCGCCTGCACACGTCCGCGTCTACACACGTAGACAAGTTGTGGTTGGTCGTTTGTACCGTTATGTTGTTGGTATGTGTTCTGTTATGGCTGGGGCTGAAAATACATGAAGTGTGTCAGAAAGGTATTTTGAGGAAATGTACAGGGATGGATCAAGAGCAGACGTACATTTTACAGAACTTGCTGGCTGTTTGGCTGGCTGGCTGGTTGTGAGTTTATTCACCCTATTTTTAATTTTGCGTAGTGCGCACGTGCATAAGCTTGGTAACTTGCACGTGAAAGCTAAGCTGTAACCTGATCGTTATACTTTAAATCTTTATTATCGTAAACTTTTTAAGACAAGCTATACGGACTGTATTTACATTAGAAATATAACGGCTTTAACGTGTACAGTTTGGAGGTTACGACCCGGTATCGCAGGTATGAATGACCTAATAAAGTCTCAGTTGTGTGTGACTTCTTCGCACAGTTTGCCAAACCTTGTTTCGGATCTTTCTCTCTCACACACACACTGCGACCCCATTGGCTGCTTTGGGCACCGACATTTCTTACGAACAGTTAGCGCAGTATGTCCCCCCAACCCCCAACCCCCCTTTCAAGAAGTGCGCCATTCCGAGGCATTGACGTAAGTTATATGCACGTGGTCTGGTCATGGACCCCATAACTACCTGGTTATAGGCTCCATGTTTGGTCGTGCATCCTGGTCCATCTTGAGGGCAGTGTGGTCTCGGTTCTGCACGACGCAGATGTAGGTGCTTCCGGCAACCGCTCGTCAGTTGTTTGTTGTGTCTGTCATGTGGTTGGCAGTGCGCTTGTCGCGTGTCGTGATACCTTCGGCAGCCGAGCTGACAGCCCGTTCTGGGTACCCGCTAGTTCTTCGTCGTTTCTTTGCACACCTTTGCTGAAGGTGTGGAGGTGGCGGCTGCTTTGAATGCGAAAATTAATGGTCACGGGGAGCGGTGTTAAGGCTGGGGTCCATATCAGTGATAACGGCCGCTCGCTGTCGTTTGCATGGTGTGAAAATGGCGTGCCTAGTGAGTTAACAAGAGTCTCACCTCTTTCATTTGTTTTTTAAGGGATTCAGCTCGCTTGTGAATATAACATCGTGGTTGGTAGTGGAGTTTTTTTTTTGTCCTTTGTGGATAACGAGCCTACCACCTCCCACGCGCACGCGCGCGCGCTCGCATAGACGGTTGGCTGGTTGCTTGCTTGCTTAAGGTTCCGCCGAAATCTGGGTGCATATCAGGACGGTGAACTATAGGGGGGGGGTGGGCTCCTATTACTAACAATGCACTGAAAGAACCGTCAGGCTGATAGGTGCAGAAAGATGGCCAGTGCCGTCAGGCAGTTTAGTGTGAGGAGAGATGGCCGAATGTAGATTGCACAATATTTAACTCCAGGAAATAATCCTTGGCCACACCAGGATTCGAACATACATTTACGCACAGTGCGATTCGTGGAAGGGGTGGGCTTTGGTTGAGCCGGAAGGTATGTGCTGCAGCTGGTCACGGCAAATTAAATCGCGCCGTGTAAACGAGAAAAAACACTCGTAATCTGTTTTGTCGCAATGTGTCTGTGTTTTGGAGGTTTGGGAATTGCCGCTAGATCTCTTCCCTCGCCCCCTGCCATCAAAAAATGCGATGTTGTTTTGTCTTTTTTGTGGGGGGGGGGTGTAAATAGGTCCGAGTGTTCATGAACCGATGGTTCGGTGGTTTGATGGCGATGCCGTGCGCCGATGAGTGTCAGTTTGACGTGTAGCGGCTGGTTCGCTGGTTCACCTGATTTGATGTCGCAGCACGCTGGAGATCACGTCAGCTCTCCTATCAGTCGGTAGCGGTGCTGCAGAAAAGGGAGGAGGGAGGTTGCAGGGTGTGGCTGGTGCACCCATTGCTCCCGTCAATGTTTTCGTAACCATCGCCTTCCGCTGCTGTTGGCCTCTTTGTCTGACAAGTAGGTGTAAACACCTTATTGTTGTCTTGTCGCTTGTCACCCACAGTCCTCGTACTTTCAGCGACCGACGGCCGAGAGTTTTGCTTTTCCCTTTGAGCGTACACACAGTCGCACAAACATGCGCTCACACACGCACGCACGCACACAGTCTCTCTCTCTCTTTCTCTTTCTCGGTCATTCGCTCACGCACACATGCATTCAAAAACGCAGAAGAACTCTAAAGAGCTTCTGCAAGACTATATATCAGAGATATGTTTGTTGCTATAGAAACTAGAATGTTCCTGCAAGTACAAACAGCGGAAGTTCATGGAACGTGAGCGCTAGATTCGCTAAATGGTATGATCGATGTCTTGCTCCACCTAGCGTCGCCGCCAGGCTGTCGGTCGAAGAGGCGCCAGAAGGATGAACGGCGGTTGAAAAAAGTGCTACGTGCAGTAAGAAAACGTTGTGTCTGATCGAAGACCGCGTGCAGCCTTTTCTTTATATAAAACGGGCGAAGGTGCGTCCCAGTTCGCCGAACCCAGCTGTGAGCACACATATCGAAAGTTGAATGGCTTTCCGACGCGTTTCAGCGCAAGGCCGTGTTCTGAGAACTGGGCCGCGCGGTTACTAGCGTTGAAGGGCGCAGTGGTTGGCATTCAGCGCGCGCCAGGTACCAATGAGCTAGCTTGGAGCAGACAGAGAACAGCTGATCGTTGCAGCGCCGAAGACGCATTTACAGGACGTTTGGGGAAGCAAGCGACAAAAATGCCGATCAAGCTGTTGTTATCGCAGAATGCAGAGACTTTCCTGAACTCCATGCAGAATGCTTCGGCGGAATGCGATTGATAATTGTAGGTGGGCGCGATTGAAAGTTGGCTATCCGTATTCTTCATCTTTCTATGCCGTCTGCTGGAAATCCTCGAGATTCCAAAACTCAGGTTATTGTATCCTCCGGCGGTACTTTGTGTCCAAAGACATTAAGAGCATAAAACAACGAACATGGATATAATTATTCAGGTAGCAGGGATGCCTTCATGAATCGCGACGAAAAACAGCGAAGACCAAAGAATTCTTGAATACCAGGGTCAAGTTGCATGGCCATTCTTATCGGGTGTCCGTACGTAAAGGTGGACGTAAAGAACAAAGGGTGAACGGACCTTTTACGGCTGTTGTTATGACCGGAAGAACACATACAAAAGTCATGCAGCCCAACTGCTGTAAATTCCAGATGTATTTCGAAAAGCGAACAGACGCACTGCATAGGGGAAAACTCGAGTAAAAGTACAGTTATCTACGAAAATAAACTAACCCATAGCTATGGAAAGAACCTAAAGAAATGCCATTCTCTGTTTCTTGCTATCGCCGACAAACTCTTGTGACAGTATCTGATGTCAAGATAATTTCGTGTGTGAGGATGTCGTGTCGGCACGTGTCTGCCGAGTTATTTTTGTCTTTTATCATCAAGGTAACAACAGAGAACTTGACGAAGCGTGACTGGGACAGACAAGACGTCAACGTTTCGGGGCATTGTCCCTTCTTCAGGACGACACAAACATAAACAACAATCAAAATGTTGACGTCTTTTATCTAAATCTCGCTTGGTCAAGCTTTCGTTGTTGTTACCGTAATTATTCCAAGCAGCAGTCACCTGTTTCTTTTATCATCAATATTATCATGTACGTGTCTGTGTGGCCTCATAACACAGGTTACAAACCTTCGGCGCCCTTCACCCTCGTTCTGTGCGCCACAAATGTACTGTTACATTTAATTAAAACTTATTAAACACACTGCCCATTGTTCTCTTTCTTGCATTCTCTGTCTCTTGCTTTTGAATCTTTTGAATGTCGAAAAAAAAACCTTGTGCGCTTATTCCACTACCCTCTAAAAATAAACATCCTCTGAGAGGGACACTGCACATTGTGCTGGGTTGCAGAAAGTCTTCTGGATATTTGGCACAATATGTGGTTCCGCACAAAGCAAACTATAAAAATCCGACAACGAAATACCAGAGACTGATGTCTCCTGCTATACCACTGCTGTCTGAAAGCCTGGTGCTGCCGGCTGTCTTCACTCAGAGGCATTTCAACAAGAGATATAGGCAATAAGCGTTCTGTAACGGCGTCTTATTTATTTACTCGCCCTCATCCTTTACTCTCAAGTCACCCACCCACCCCACACCCTTTGAACTCGTTGTTTCTGTGTTACCTGTACTCTCTCAGCAGTTCCAGATCGATTCGAACCATTCTGGTTACGTCAGAATCTTCTCGACTGGGTTAAGTTATAACTTCCTGGTGTGCTGTCTGGGTCATGTCTGATTGTTTTCTCTAGTTGTCAACTCGCTGATCGTTAAAGCTCATGCCGTCGGTTGCCTTCTGCTTGTCTTTGCTCTCATGAGGTATTTAAAATCAAATTTTACACCTATTTTTAAAAATTACCAAATCACTGTCATTTTCACAGTCTGAGCCTGTACAGCTGCCCACAAGATCCTGGGCTTTTTTTAAATCTGCAACAAAAATCGTGGACACGACCGACATGTTTGGTCAAGTTTCTTTTCTTTTAATAGTCCGGTTTCCCTTCGTCAGAAGTTGGCATACCCCCCTCCACCTCTCTCTCTCTCTCTCTCTCTCTCTCCGCATGAACTTTAAAAATATTTCTTGTGAGAAGCTTGTTTATTCTGTCCTGTCCGGGTAGCGATATTTTTCCAGGTGGTCCAGGCAGGCATGCGCAGACCTTCTAACCGCAACAACTGATGATTATAGGTCAAACCATGACCTCTACACAACGTCACTTCTTATAGTTACAATGAAGAGACCAATCCGTGGTGATCGTTAGCAAAGTGGTAAAGACGTGGTTTTTCAGTTCGAAGTCGCAGGTTCAATACCCATATTAGCTTGCGATTTTTTTAGAGGGTTAGGGTTTGATGTTAGGTAGGACTTCTGTTTTCATTTATAAGCTCATCTCGGGATGAGAGGCGGTCTGCGCATGCGCGCCTGGAACTCAGTGGGAGTCCGGGTACGAAGGGCTGTTCCTAGTCTCGCGTCATTGCAGGGACCGTCAGGTTCACAGCGTACATGACATCAGCGAATGATTAGTTTTCTGAGTTCGTCGTATGTTGCTCAACTTCCTCCTGTCATGATCTCTAGTCGTCCCTTAGGCAGCTAGCACAACCTGCTCCAAAACAGGTCAGTGAAATCGTCAGCTTATATTTGGCGGAACAAACGTTCGCAGGGGTCATAAACAAAAATTAAATCTATACGCATAGGAGTGAGTTAAATATGTACGTATGCGTGCACCCACACATACGTGCGCATGTGTATCTGAATGCTCTTCCCCCCCCCCCGGTTCTTTCCATACCTCCTTCCTGTCTCTCCTACCTCCCCGAGAACTACCGGGCACATGCTTGTGTGCTTGAGAGAGAAAGAGAGAGTGCGGGAGCACGCGTTTGTGTGTGTGTGTGTGTGCGCGCGCGCGCGTCGATTCTGGACCGACGAGGTTCGAGATCTTCACCACTTAGGTTTGTCCTTGGAAAGATCCCCCGACCACTGACTGTACACACCGTGGTGTACAACACCTTACCCAACTTAGATGTCGTCCCATAGGAGCTTACGCGTGGTTTCACGCGCTCGCTCCACACGACGGCCGATCGAAGGACGACATATGCATAGGTGGAAACGTTGTCACTGTATTACTTTATAATTTATTATCATCTCACTGCACACTATCGAGCCCCCATCCACCTACAATCTTCCCACAAAGACTCACAGACAGCGAGTATTTACATAATGAAATACTAGGCTCATAAGAGGATGACTCCGGGCTTTTTCCTCGGGTTCAGCTGACAACATACAATTCTTGCCATCACCTGCCCTTCTAAACACAAGATCAAGACACACGTACCTGATTCAGCTGCATATACACTGTGACCACGTGAAGAACACACAACACTCGTCACCTGGTTGTTTGGTCAGTCCCACAACGCCAGTCCCCTCTGCTGTCCTAAACGTTGACGCATCAGAAGGTCCTGGAAGCTCCTTGGACCAGACTTCGCCCAAGTAGAAGGTGACACCCCTCTGCTCGCAACAGCGACTAGGCTTAACCACAACACCCATCAGCAGGTAATTCTTCAACAGAGTCGCTGTAGCAGACTGTCGATAGTCGTTTATGCTGACATTCAAGCATAAGGTTTACAGCAGGAGATTTTGCAAAAGATAAACTGTTCATTCTAAAACCTGTCCTGTTATTCCAACCTCTTTCATACATACAATGCTGCAATTACCTGCGCCCACCTGGCCTGATGACATAACAGAGCCAGATGTCGGCTTACACGAGAGGATTACAGACCAATCATAACCAAGATGACTGTCGATGGATCACATCTAGAAACTATGGAGTAAACTCCTTGACCCACCACACCCCAAACGTGACAAACTAAGATTTTACTGAAGGGCAAGAGAACAGAGAAACTAAGTTACAAAACTGAAATGCGAGTAAACTATAAACGACAGTTCTACTAAACATCAAACGTGCACCTGTACCCATTCCTTACCTTGTCTGTCTCTGAAACGAACTAAACCTATGTTGTCCTGGGTGCCTCCCTAAACGTGACGTGCACGTGTGTACTTGGTGGAGTATTTTGTTTCCTAACGAAGGGGGTTGTGGCGTAGGTGAGTAGTTACAACAGTTATCCTATTATTATTTCGACCAACCAGATCTGCGGAAGTTTCTGCAAAATTCAGATGGACTTGAGCATCGACTAAGTAGCTTGTAATAGATGGTGGGTGGTCTTTGGACGATGTGATTTTTAAAATATTGTGCCATGTACATGTGCTTTCCAGATGTAGGCGCTTTGTATTGGCTAAAATAGCTGTCAGTAGGTGCGTGAAAATTCTTGACTCGTCTTTCAGTTGAATGTGTGTGTGTGTGTGCGTGCATCTGGTGCGTGCGTCCATGTGTCTGCATGTCTGTACGGGTTTGGGCTCATTTGCGGTGCGCATCTGGTTACCTGCTTGTCCTCAGGAGGTACACCCCAGGCATCTCCAACTGCTTTCACGCAGTTCAGTGATACCGCCAGCACCACCACTACTGCACCAACCCAGCCTCCTTCCCTGATGACTTCCACCACGATAACGACGTCTACAACAAACGCGACACCAACAACACCTGACAGCACAAAAAATGGCGTGACGACGACTCTCCAGAGTGGCCAGAACGCCACATCGACGGTGCAGACATCTTCATCACCGCCTAGCCCCACCGCCGCGAGCACCGAGCATTCTTCAGAAAACATGTCGGCGACTGAAATGTCGTCTTCTGTCACAACCGCAGAGGCAGTGAACAGCACTGGAAGTTCCCAGAATCTTACTGGAGATCAAACATCTACAGCTCCTAGTCCCACTACAACCATCACTTCTCACTCAACCATGGCGAATGGGAGCTCTACCAGCAAAACACCTGAAAATACATCCACTGCAGCAATAACACCAGCAACAGAGAAACCAATCAACACGATGTCACACTCGGCTTCCGCTGCTGCAACTGTTACTGATCTGACAACTGCACACAACAGTAACTCCACTGTGCACCCGGAGACTTCCACGCAGCATGTCGCTTCAAGTTCGGGAGCAACCGATGGGGGAACAACATCGTCACATGCTGTCGATATTACGACAGTCTCACATGAGGCAACAGTCTCACATGAGGCAACAGTCTCACATGAGGCAACAGTCTCACATGAGGCAACAGTCTCACATGAGGCAACAGTCTCACATGAGGCAACAGTCTCACATGAGGCAACAACCTCAAATGATGCAACAACCTCAAATGATGCAAAAGTTTCCATTACACCACCGCTAAACGGGACAGAGTCTTCAAGTGCAGCATCGACAGACATGACAACACTCTTTCACAAAACTTCGACAGATGCTGCATCCAACGTGTCCCTAGAGACCGCAACAACAGCACCCACACCTACGACACGGAGTTCAACAGGCATATCGGCATCCTCGACAGAGAAAGCCCCCAGCGGGGACAAAACGACTTTGGCCCCCGTGACCCTCGCCACCACCTCCCCGACGAAGACGACGATGAAAGCAACGACAAAGACGACGACCTCTTCGACAGGCGCAGCGGCCAGCCGTGATGCCCACGGCCCCACCAGCGGCCTGTCCAGCGGTGGGAAGGTGGCTCTGGGAGTGTGCCTGACCGCCATAGTGCTGGCGGGATTTTTCGCAGCCTTCGTAATCTATCGGCGGTGAGATGACGACTTCCCCCTCCTCCCCTCCCTCCTCCGCTCCTCCTCCCCTTCTTGTTCTAGTCACTGTCACCATCACCACCACTGTTGCGATCATACCCGAAACGCAATACCCTCCTTTCTGCAGGCGATGTTTAATGTGCGCTTCTGAAATGTGTTTCGTTCCTTCTTGTACACGACAGGCCTTAACGTGACGTGCATTCATTCTCACACGTGATTTCCCAGCTGTTCCCTGTGGTGACGTACTTGTTCCTTGCTGTCAGTTACGTGCTAGTACAGATAACGGTTTCTGGCTTTGCAGGCGATTCCAGACAGGCCAGTGGAGGCTGATGGACTCTGTCACCTACAAGCCGTGGTCTTATTCTAACGGAAGCTACCTTGACGATGAGGTAAGTTGGAGATTCTGTTGATCTCCCACCAGCCACCCCGCCCGTTGCCCCTCAAAGTTGTTTATTATTCGCATTTATTTGTTTACCCCACAGAGCCTTGTTTGCCTATACAGCAGGTTCCCGAAGGTAGCAAGGGAAGTCGGCAGGGACTAGGTTCCTTTGGCTTTAGGAATGTCCGACTTACAGTATGGTCCACGCTGATTCAGCCATACGGCCACATCACCCAATAGGCGCTGTCTTCCCTGCCGGAAATTCCCCGTTTCTAGTACGGCGGGATAACTGTGCTGGACTTCATTATGGGAATCTGTTATAGCCGCCACACAACTGCAACTGTTTCCCCCAACCATCTTGTGTCCACGTTTTGCTGGCTGTTGACTCGCTGTGCTACGCTGTCAGCCTTGTGCCTGTCAGTTTAACTGCCATGGTATGCAGCCCTCTGCGATCTGCTTTTGACATTTTGACTGCGATCCCAGACTGTTGATTAACCTGGCAGTGATTTCATAGTCTGATAGTTCGGACCGTAACGACGTCAGCGGTCAGTAGTTGATGGCAACCGGTGACGTCGAATGACTGTGTGATTAGGTAGGGGAGATAATAGCTTGTTCCTCACATTACAAAGCCCGTACGTCCAAAGCGCCAGAGCCCTGCTACAGACACCAGGGAGGGAGAGAGACGGCAGGGGTGGAAGAGAGACGGCAGGGGAGGAGAGCGGAAAGTGAGGGATGGGGCAGAGAGAGAGAGAGTTAACATTCGTGCATACAGCTAATCAAATGTAGCTGGTGCGTGAGACAATATTTAGCGTGCCACATCTCCTGGGGTTTTATCGATCCGCTGTCCCCGTCCGCTCATCCATTTTCTTTTCCTCTGGCTCGCCAAACAGCAGCATTCGCCAAGTGCTCTATCCACTGGGCTTATCCCTGCCGTACGCGCTTCAGCAGAGTCAAAAACGTTTGTTAGGCTTAAGAAGCTGTCCGACAGTCATTTGTCTAACAGTCGACATGGTTTAATTTCGTAAAAACTAGATCAGACCGTATGAGCACACCCACATTTTCACAGTGTAGTGCCGAGCCTTTTTTTGAAGAGAAGTTCAGCGAAATTTTGTGTTCGTCACCAGCGCTTTCATTTCACCGTGTCCCACCGTTTGAAACTGGATTACGCAAACAGTTTGCTTCTTAAGAAGCCACGCATCTTTTCCTCTTTAAACGAACTTTGGAAGTATAATGAGCGAAATACTTGACGTTATTTGCAGGCTTAACTGTCTTTCAGAATTAACATTATGACACCTCATGGTGGCTTTTTTTCAGAAAGTGCTGATTAGGTCTGCAAGCGAGCCCTAGAATGGTGTGTGCTGTGCCTGCAGCAAGCCGTATGAGTCCACTGAAATCTGCAAGACGTCCTCATTTAGACCTTTTCTTCTCGCCTGTGTTGAAACTCTGGTGACAGTCTCCACATTGTGCAACATCCGGGACTGCGACTGGTCGCTGCGTGAGCTGCATTTTGTGTTAAAAGATGTTCAAAAAAGAAAGCACTGTCTGTGCATCCCTGAAGGTGTCTGTGTATGTTGCTCATATCCTTGAGTGAATAGCAAAGATGTGATCTTGTTTTCATTCAGGCTGTCCCAAATACCGACAAGGCTTTGACGGAATGACCTATCTGGACGATCTCAGATCTGTATATACCCCTTGTAATTTCTGTCTGGTTTGGTCAGAACTTCACACTTCTCACAGCTCAGACACCTCGCTCTGAACTTTACTGTGCCGAGGCCTTACAGGCAGGTTATTCGGTGTTTTAGCGCTGCCAGGCCCCTAGTCCCGGCAATGCTTGACACACGAACATTGAACAGTGAAGAACATAGTCTGGACCCGAAAAGCGGGGAGGGGGACCGTTCCTCTAGTTGGTGCAACAAGGTGTCCAACATTTTCAACAGCAGTGTACCTTTTTTCCCATATTAAAGTCCCCGGTGCTACCTAAGGAAATGTTCACATTTTATTTCCTTGTTGGAAAGTAGTGAACTTGACTAGGTGGTTGTGTGTACTAAAAATAGTGTGAAACCGAACTTTTTGCTGTAAATTTTGACGCCGCGGTACACAGGATCAAGGTGTAATTAACCTTTTACACATATCACTTGGCCGGGTGTTTTCAGGGCTGTCTGCTCCCTTTTGTTTAATAATGAAAGGCACGTGGCGACTGTTTTTCGTGTAAAAAATGGAGAGATTATATTTCTCTTTGTATGGGTGGGGCGGGAGAGTGGGGATGTTTTTTATGCTCAAGATCATCCAACTGCAGACAAAACGCGAATTAAAGCACAGGTTTTTTATTGTTTCCATCTGGTTGTAGAATTGTCGTAAAACTATCTAAACTACTTCAGCTTTTTAATTAAAATTTACTGGATGACAAAGCGTCTTAGCTTAATTAGCCTGACCATATATCTGTGTGACCAGGTTTGTAGAACGGCAACATACATTCGTCCTGTTAAGAACTTCTGAGAGATGTGGGGCGTTGGCTGTTGTCAGATTAGTGGGAAAAAGTCGACAAAGAATATGTGAGTTCAAACCGCACTTAAATTACTGCTCTGACAGTCAAGGCTTGAGTAGGCGGTCTGTGTTAAGACATCTGTCAGGTTTTTTGTATTAAATCTTACAGAATTGTTAAAGAACAATTATCTGGGAGTTGTCATTCACTGATTTCAGTATCAGATTAAGCTTAACACACTAAGAAATGGTTTTCATAAAAAAAAAAACATTGGCGAGGGTTGAGATTACTGTGTACATAGCAATCACCAGAAATAAAAACTTGGCTGTTTGCCAGCGTGCCTGATCGCTGTCTTCCAAGTATTTATCAACTTACCTGCATAGGCTGACCTCTTGTTAAAACACAGACCAGTCTTATATTCAAATATCCCTGTCGTTCAGCCAAATGTCATAGAATAGTAAGTTTTCACGTGTAAGGCTCCTGGATGCAAACTGAATACGAAATCGCGAAAAACAGTTAGGAAAAACAGAATACTCCCGAAGCCAAGCGATTGCAACGTTTAAGAATATCTACATTCATAGGTGTTATAGATGTATTTTTGTCCAAAAATGTGTTACTGTGTGAGAAAGGCTATCTTTCTAGTGACTATTTGTTACGAACCAACGTTTCGCGCATATATATATATATACCATTCGCAAATGCAACTATTGCCGTTATCTTTTGTTGTGTTTTTATTCCACTTGTCGCTGTCATGCGGTCACAACTCTTGAAAACAAAGCCAGGGAGCCACCAGCTTTTTATTCCCACCCCCAACGGAGAGTGTGATACATATAGTGTAGTCTCTTATTCATTTAAACATAATCAGACCAATAGGTTTTTGGACATTATAGTTCATTCTGTAAAGAGTTCACATTGTAAAGAACTATGTTTTACTCAGATAGTTTCTTTTAATCTTTAAATAGACTTGCTAGCAGTCACTGTGAGTAGGGGCATGCACGCACACGTGCACACAGCTTAAAGAGTTATAGCATTTATCAAAATAGTTTGCGAAGTGTGATGCCAAAAAAAATATGACTACATGGGCTACTTTTCAAATTTTTCACACTTGTTAGCAAAACGCTTTAGCTGCAGGACGTCGGCTGTTTTGCCGTAAATTATTTTTTTTTAATCCCGCCTAGACTAGTTAAACCATATTTAGGCTACCCGTGTACACACACCGCTTCCACGGGGACACTATTGAAGTAGCAGCAAATTTATGTTTCAAAAATAGATTTTCTGCTGGAGTAGGCCAGATTAATACTCTTCAAAAGTCTTCGTGGTTTCAAAGCAAAAAAAAAAAGCTTTGATTGAAGGCATCAGCGTTTACACGCGGCACAACACAGTCGTCTTGACCCCGTTGCTGAGATCATTTGACCTTTCGCCCTGATGTTCGTGATAGTGGCTGGCAGGGTTTCAAGGATTCGAAAACTAGAAAACCATTGTATCTGCCCGAAACCTTCACCAGGACCGGCTCCGAGATAGAACAAGTCTTGAAAGGGGTTTCAACGTACCAACTTTAGGTAGAGTTGATCAGTGGACCAGCCGTCTCCACAGCCTGACCTGAGTGGCCTCCCTTCCATTCACTGTCCACATTCACTTCCTGTCCACTTCTGACTCGTGTGATGCTTTATACCTACAGGCGATAAACGTTATTGCAGCCGGAAGAAAATATTTCGGCAAAGGACCTTCCGGAGTCACTCGCATTCGGTTCCGGTGTTGCATATGGTCCGCCATACAGCCTGCGGATAATTTACAAAAATTTACACATTGATCAAGTGTTAGGATTCTTCGTTTTCCTACAGCTGATTCTATGATAATTTACTGACTCGATCACCTAAACTATAGATGTGTAAAAGGTACTCTCAACAGGAAGCTTGTGTGTACGAATTCTCGGATGAAATCACGCGTGTACGCGAATGTGAAAAAATTGGGGGAGGTGGTGGAAAAGCAAATTGTCCCCTCAGGACAGGTAAAGTTCAAGCTTTGTCCCTAAAGTCACAGTCCCTGTCCGCATTTGGCAGGTGATCGTTGCTCTAGGGTGACTTAGTGTTGGAAACTAATCCGTGCCGATAAAGTGTCCCGAGACAGCAGGGGGCCTCACAAGGCAGATTTTACTGTAGCGGTAACACGTGTTTCTCACAGATACAAGGGGTCGCAGGTTCGGATCCCATGTCCTGCAAGCACATTATAAAGTGTGTGTGTGGGGGGGGGGGGGTCGTGGGTTCCGATCCTGTGTCCGGCAAGCATGTACTTTCTCTGGATGCGGCAACTGCTAACGGGACCGGCTGTCGGGGTTTTTTTTCTGGATCCCCCGGTTCGCTTCCTTTTCTGAATATCCCCCTCTACACCATTCATTGCCCTGTCCCCTCCTGTAATCAAATCCCCAGCTGCCGACTTGACAACAGTAAATCTTCGCTTCCCAAATAACAAACAACAACAAAAATCGAGATTCCCCCACCCCGGCTTCCTCCGCGCAATGAGGATCTGATTCTCACTACATTACGTAATCCCAGCGTAGCCAGCGTCGTTGTGGCCTCTGTTTGGCAGTAAATTGTTTTGTGGCTGACGCGAGTGTCTTGTTGTTTCGTAACTATGGTGACATCGCTCAAGGGGATTTATATGTGATAACCACTCGGTGTAAACACGGAGCTTCTTATAAAAGCTCCTTCCTGTTAAACCCTTCAACAATTTAGGGGCCTGGATAGCTCTGTTGGTAGAGCTGAGGACTAGCAGGTGGAAAGGTTGGTGGTTCGAATCCTGGTGTGGCCAAGGATTATTCCATTGAGTTATATACATTGTGCAAACTACATTCAATCATCTCCCCCACATCAAACTGCCTGTCCACACTGACCATCTTACTGCTGCTATCAGTCTGGTAGTTCTTTTAGTGCATAGTTTAGTAATAGGACCCCATCCCTCATAGTGCGAAATCACCGTGAGGTGGAAACACTGTCCTAAATAACCGGCCAACCCTTCAACAACCAGACAAACGGTTTGAACTCCTTCGTCGAACTTGGAACAGCCAGCACATGAATATGCTAGTTAAAAATTTTGTACTAATTTAAGATGAGAAATCAAAACATAATGGAACGTGATTGTTAAGCTTTGGTAAAATATTTTTGTAATGAGTATTTGAAATTATGTATCTGCCTGTTAAACTATAAATGTCTGAAGCTGTTGAATAAAAATATTTCAAAGCATATGAATGTGCAACTTTAAATATTTCTAAATGATATGCGTGAATGCGTGTGCTGGGGCATGGGCAAGAAAGAGCATAACAATCTGGAATTTATATCTTACATCTCAGACTTTGCATGTGGAATACTTTCCGGGCTGCATTTTGTTTCTACAGTCTCAGCTCAAATTTGTGCATTCAGGTGAGCGATGTGGGATTTTGTCACTGTTCGACACCACATGCATACATGTCCTCCTGTTACTGCAGTGTTGACTTTTTAAAAAAAAAATAGTTGCATATTCCTGAAAAGCCCACCTTGTTATATTAAATTGCTGGGTTATTTAATGTTTGTACATAAAAGTAATCTCCAAATTTACGGTCTTTCCAAGAAACGTTTGGTACATTATAGCAACTTACACCAAATTCCAAACGATTCTACTGCATTACAGACAGTTCTTGATGTCACTGGACCATTTCAGAGCCATTCAATTAACCTTTCTACCCTACACAATTTTTCAGTCTGGACAGAATTGCGCTTTTGTAACGTTTTGTAAGAATATTGTGTGAAGCTGGCAGAAGACTGGATTTACCCCCACCCCCAAAAAAGTGAAACTAGCTACAAGCCAAAATTATTTTATATTTCTCACACAAGCCCTACTCACCAAATTCACACCTGAACAGATCTGGGGGCAAATACGGATGCCAGCAGCTCCACCTGACAACTGTGTTGAGATTTAAAAAGGATTTATTGGATTTTTCTATCACCAGTCCTTATAGCACACATCACTTTGCTATGGAAGTCAGCATACACTATTACAATTTGTACTTAACATGCACTCCACGCAAAAACAAACAGTAGGCACCTGGTATTAAGAGATTACATTTGTTAGATTATACTCTTTCATCATAGATGCTTACACCCTGAAAATGCCTGTCATCAGCAGGGCACAGTGAGAAAACAAACAGCAAGGCCTGGCAAGTGAAGAACATGCACATTCTTCTTGGTCTTGATCCTTCTGTCCAAGCAGAACTGTGAGTGGGTGCTGTACAACACATCGCACAGCAGCCTGGTGTACATCAATGTACATCACAGGACAAAATGAGTACATCTGTAGTCGGTGTGCATACAACACATCTCACAAGACACAGGACTACAACTGTACCTGGTGTATATAGCACATCACGAATCACAAGATGAAGGGTACAGATGGGGTAGAGAAGTTCAGGTTACAAATAAGTAGCTACTGCTCAGGGAACACTATCTGTGTGGACAAAATGCTTGTACACGTATACCATAAATTAGCTTATCGGATTCAAGCAAGGATGCTATTAAATACAAATACTATATGATCCAATAATAAATGGAAATTTTTCTCTACAAGCATGGCTTGAAATTTTATTATACTATTTTTCCACTTTGTTCTTTCAGCAAAAGTGTAATATTTTGATTACCAGTAACCTTTGCACAGAGTGTTTCAAGACTATAGCTGTATCAAGTACAGTTTTCAGCGATTCATTTACACGCTTGCACAGATGCATGATTATAAACTGTTCTCCCAGAAGAGAACTTTCTTACATGCATGCACATATGCACACAAGCACAAACATTTATGCATATAATAACACACAATTTTGTATCCACATATGACCAGCATTTCAACAATGTCTTTTTAACACATTATTATATCATCCTCACACCCTGTCACTGTTCTCTGACTACTGTCCATCTACTGTCCTCTTGAAAGGCTGGTGTTGGAGGACCCAGACAACATGTGCCTCGGGGCCGGTTTGTATCTTTTAAGTACCTGGAACAGGAAAGATAAAAGCCACCTGGTAAGACTCTTTACCTATCCTGATACAATCCTTTTCCCCAAGACCTTAAATTAGAAATTCCTTATATTCAAATTTTTGGCTTTTGTTAAGCTGTTTTGTTTGGTCACAGTGACTTGTTGAATCTATTTACCAGGAGCTGCAGCAAACTCCTTTAGCCATACTTGGAATTTTTAAAAATACAGTCCAATGATATCCTCCTCTCAAAAAATCTCACATCTGTGTTGAAACATCCATTACTTTTATTTGGTTTTGAAAGTTTCATCCATGTAGGTACGAAGACATGGCACAGCCATTTCTACAGGTTGTAGCCGCATTATTGTTTAAAAAGGAAGAGGTTCCAACAAATCTGGGACAAATTTCAAACCATCTTAGCTAATGGGATTACTGTTCTGTTAGTGAGTGTTGTGAACTTGCACTAGTTAACTGTCATTTGCCCACACTAGGAGATAAAAGCTGAGCAGCTGATTGCCTCCAACAACTGCATGCTTGAGGAAAACATCAAAAAGGTAGTGATGCAACTTAGATGACAAAAACAATGGAAATATTTGGGTCATAGACCTGTTGAAGCCTGTGAAATTTGAATGTGAAGGAAGTGACGTAGACAATGATGAAAAGGGATGATGCAACTCTCTCTCTTCTTAACTTTAGGTAATTTTCTCAATACTGCACTTTCAGCTCATGCACGCATGCCCACAGGCATGCATGCACCCACCCACCCACACACACACACATTGTGAATTTCATAATTCACACAGGAGAGTCCAATAGGTTTAAGGATGCCGAGTTGCTTAATCAGACATGCCTCCAGAACTTTCTGTGAGCCCCGTCGCTGTAGTTTTGATGGATTGCTGCTACTTTCATATGAAGAAGACTGTGTCCAAAGCTGCTGAAGTGATGTTCTTGCTTTGCTTGACAGCACCGAGGTGTTCCATGAATCTCTCATTCAGAGTGCGGCAGGTCTCACCACAGTACGATTTCGAACACAACACGCAATCACATGCAAAAGGCTGGTGGATATGTATGTGAATGATGACACCGATGACATGATGCATGCTTATTTTCTCTCCATCCACCTCTCAAGCTCCATTATTTGTTGTTATTAATTTTTATTATTAATTCTAATGCTGTATGTGGTGGTGATCAGTAGACAGAACCATTTAGACTCACTTCTTTGTGACACGGGTGATGTCATCTGTAGTGACAGCAAAAAGATGGTCACGGTATGTCTGCCTCATTTCGTCAGATATGCCATCCAGAAACTTGCGTTTGCCCTGGTTTCCTGGCGTCACAGGCTTGTCAATCTGTTGCCCACCAAAACCACATCAAGCATGTGCTTTTGAAAATCTTCATTTAGACTGTGCAACAATCCTATCAACATTCTCTGTGGATAAATTAGTATGGCTGCAATAATGTGAGTGAGAAAGATCACTTAAATGTTAACAGACTCTTAAAGAAGGTGTGCAGACTGTTACTTTAATTACAGTTGGTTATGAGATGATAATGGTGTGTGCATGTAGACAAATCTTCTTACTACAGTGTTTGCTGGGCTCTCTCCTGTGACTTACACAGAAGACCATTACAATTTTGAAATTCCTTTTCCAGTCTTTTTCTGGTCAGCTGCTCAGTGTGAAAATTATGGTTATCCTAAGTTAAATCATACTGGACATAAGGATTTTCCAGTGAGCTAAGTATATATGCACGAAGGAAACTTCTAATTTAGAAAAAGAATCATCTTACCATGAACTGCTCTGTCAATTCTAAAATTACTCCTGTGTTCAGCAACAATACCCACATAATCTTATGCCGCAACAATTTAAAATAACATTTAACCCCCTTAAATTGCCAAACCCGATGACTCACTGCACTTTAGAAAATTTTTTGTTAAAGTGGTTGCACAAATGCGTTTCCCCCCACCCCAAGAAGATGCTATAAGGGAGATAATTGCCCCATGCCTTCATGGCATCTGGTAATGAAGAAAGAAAAACTCACCCCTTGAAAGACACTGATTTTAGCCTCATCAAGGTCCTGTTGTGTGAACTGACCTGCTGCTGCCCACTCCACACTTTCCTCAAATACGCTGAGAGTCTGTGTGTTATGTGGATCTCTGGAAAAAAAAGCAATTTTTTTAATTTTTGGTGGGGGGAGGACAAATACAACACTCACCCAATCTGTTCTGGTATGGTTTACACCTGGACCTTTCATGAAACCGAACAAACAACTTTTTTAAAAAAATCTGATTTCCACACATGCAAAGCAAAGGCTTGTGACACAGAATTTCAGACCCATGACATGGCATGACACAAACCCCCAACCAAATGCCTCACCTGTAGGAGAAAAAACTGAAGACATTGTCGCCAGCCACTGCACCACCACCATATGCACCACCTTTTTCCCTGAAACAGTTTTTAGGGACTGTTTCAGATATAGCATATTGTCAAAAGCACATGTACAATTATACAATAGTACACTTTCAGGGGTGGTAGGGAGGGGGAAAATAACTCGCAGAATATCACTGTTGGACCACACTGAAGATTGTAAGGTAATTATTAACACTAAGTCGGAAACAAAGCCTATGTCATGATGGAGAAAGAAGAAGAGAGGGCAGTGAAGGGTGTCGGGGGACGAGGTGGGGGGGGTGAGAAACCGGAATGCCCAGAGAAACCCCTCTGACAGCCATCCCTGTAAACAGGTGCCACGCGCAGAGAAAGTACATGCTTGCCAGATGCATGATCCGAACCCATGACCCCCTGTATTGGTGACAAGCATTACTGCTATGCTACGGGCAGCCCTACTCAAAGAGTGTGCATTTATGTAAATACCCGTGTACATATCAAAGACCATCCAACTAGTTTAAAACAAGAGGGCTTTAGCCCAGCTGATAGCAATATTTTTAAAATGCACACACACACATACACATCTGCTTGGCTCACCTAATTTCTCTGTGAAGGAATTTCCTCGACAGCAGGGCTGCCAGTACATTCAGTCTGTGCACAGGAAGAACTATTTCAAATGTTGACATTCAATCTTAAACTTTTAAAACTAAAAACAAAACCAGAAATACAGATATGTCTCATGACCTAACCATGCTTTTTGTATACATGTAGAATCAAACAGAACTAAACTATCAAAAAGCAATGACCAAAGCTCCTGGAATTCTCTCACAATAATGACTGCATAATAAGTGTATGGGCTTGACAGAATGTTTGTACATTGCTTGGTCTATTCCAGACTGGTCAACTTCAAAGTAACTCACGAAGGACGATCAGGATGCGTGTGTGGAACTGTGGCAAAGCTGCGTCCTACGTAGTTGACAGAAAACGGTAGTTCAAAGTGAGTACACCCAGAGGATGATGGGGGCTGTGTCGCCTGTAGAAGACAACACTAGGAACAATCACTACACCATCTAAGGCATGTCACAGTGTAATGCCTGTACCAGTTAGTGTAACCATGTGCCCAAACAAAGCAAAGTGCCCTACCAATAGTGCCGTACACCCTCACTTCTTTTAAAGTCTTTAACTCCCTTCTGTTATACATTTAAAGTAATCCTCCAGCAAGCATCAACCTCATCTTTTCCACAAACCTCACAGCCCTGTTGCCCTACACTCCTATGTATCTGATTAAGGGGACCTTTCTCCAGAAATAGTAACAACCATGGTCCCACTGGACTAATCATATTGTTGTGATCTTGGAAGACCTAAGTCAATTTAAGAAACCTATTCTAATCTCATACATCTCATGCCAGCTTGCCCGAAAAAAAAAACAATCCATGTTTTTTTGGGGGGTGGGGGGGGTTATCACGGTTTACCTTTCTATACATCTGTGGATTCTGGCAATGCCCAGGAAGACCTTGCAAAAAAGACTCCACTTGGAGAAGAGAATTATCCAGCACTTCAGGCGTTGCATTGATGGAAGCTCTGCACGGAAGAGTTAAAAAAAACCCATATGACTTGCTATAGCAAGTACAACAGAAAATAACATGGGCCAGTGGCCTCGAAAACAGTTCATCTGCTTAGTCTGATGTAAAGTCCTTACTTTAGAAAGTTGTAATGCCTTTTGTTTATGGTACATAATTATTCAATGCGTTATTCACATTTGACACATACACAGCCCTAAATGTTTAGAGTTAAAATGCAGGAAATGCACCTGTCTCCTCACCTGAGATTCTTTTTGTTGAGGACAAGTGGCACTACCTCTTGCAGCTGCTGAACGATGTTTGTAAGATCTGAGGTTTCTGCAATCTTCTTCATCAAAGTTACCTGTTACAAAAATAATCAGCAACAACAAATTGGGAAAACTTCGGAACTCAGATGCAACATTTACGCTGTCCAATAGTTACATGAATATGTAGACTATACTGTAGACAATGCTGTCATGAGAGGTGTCTGGCAGCATGCACTTCAGGTCCTTGTTTAGATCGTACACTGGCAGACATGCACTGCTTAACACATCAGCCATTTATCCATTTTTTAAAAAGTCCAAGTAAAAACCTTTTGCTTCCACTGCGCTTTCAGCTTGCACACATTACCCCCCACCATGGAGAGCTAGGTTGGTCTCAAATGTCTAATGCTGGAAATTTCACCTTTTCCTCAATCTGCCAGATTCATATTTCACTGATCAAATTGTCTGCATCTACATACATTCTAGAACTGAAGTCAGTCAATTTCTTTCTCTATCCAGAGAGAACAATATTAAAAACAACCCAAACATTTTAAATGTGACAAGGCTGCTCTTTGCATTTGGACATGTATATGAACTGAATAGTGGTACAGACACCCGATGCCAGATGTCCTGGGCCTAAAATTAGCTGGCTTGTGATACTGAAAATTACCTGACTCATGCCACTGAAGAGTTCTACAAGAGCTGCGGCAGGGTTTAGAGAGGAGGCAGCATGGGCCAAGGCATAGCTATGTCCTGCCTGTGGTACACTGGCAGCAAGTTCACTCGCTGTCATACGTATCAGGGTTGCCAAACGTTCCGAGTCCATAAAATCTGGGCTGAAAACAATGTACCCATGCATGAGTACCCCTGTGTACATCAGCATGCACATGCTCAGGGTGTGGATACCATATACATTCTACTACACCTACAGTTAGCATCAAATCTTCGTAATAGCCTGGAAAATGATTCATGACTCCACCTGGCATCATAGGTATAGGGGAACTATGGTCAACATTTCCACAGAATCTCTCCCCACTCCCCCCCACATCCGTATGACTAAACACCTGATACAAACCTTGTGAAGACATGATGCCAGAGTTCCAGCATTTTGCCTAGATTACGTTCCAGACAGTAGGATGAAAACACCACAGCCTGAAAAGTATGGAGATTTGGGGGTGAAGGAACTATCTCCACTTACATTTTTTACAGCATAATTTATCTGTTAGCTCTTATTTTGATCAAAATAATAACTTCTAGTTATATTGCTTATCATGGCAGACAATCTTGTTTTTACATTTTTAATCATTTCCACTATGGAAGTGATTTTACAAAAAGGAAATAGTTTGAGCTAGGTTAGAATGGAAATTGTCGGTCAGCGTTAGAAAAGGAATTTCTGAAAACATATGCACAATACACAGTATACATTTCTAACAGGACAAAACATGGCCATGAGCACATACAGATCTGTGGAGGTAGGACTGTATGACAATGCTACAATACCTACAGTGCTACAATACTTGCTACAATTTTCTTAGGAAGACTACAACGGTTAGTAAAATAGCTAAACAAAGACCTATGCTACAACACCTGTTGGAAGAGATCAGGATCTGTGTGATGACAGCTGACATGCGTGCTGGCTGACAAGCCCCCTGTGTACATTTCTTGCTGCTGCGACATCCATAGGTAGTCTCTGCCCCCAGCTCCTATTCTGGAAACAGAGCGGATGGTGCATGACCTGCTCTGCATTTGACTATCAATCAAACCATTCCTCCACCATCCATCCAACACAACCATCTCGTGAAGAATGAATAAACTGTTGACTGCACGTGCATTGCCACCCTTAGATTGTGGTATTTATATTTCTGTCATTCGGAGTCTGGGCAACTTTCTGACATGAACATGAACAAGCAAAGACATAATAGCTCTCCAAAGGAAAAGTCATACTTCGTGATGACACTGCAGAACATGGGCAGCAGTGAGATGAGATGAGACGGAAACTCTGCAATGCTGGACACCATCCGAAGGTAAGTCACACCGTTGGTTGGCTGCTTGCTGTGCTGGACTTGAATGCCAGCTGTGAAACATGCAGCAGGTGTGATCAAAGAAACACACTGCCCACAGCTTGCAAGACAGGTATCTCTATCATCTCTGTCCCACCCATCCCCCAGACACATGCTCGCTCATTTGCATGGCCAACCACACCCATTCCAGCACCACTGACACCAACAGGGTTGCAGGAATGTTGTATGTTCCTTTCTTTCACAAGATGTCTGCATGTTCCTCTCTTTCAGAAGAACCATCACAAGGTGTTTGCATTTTCCTCTCTTTCACAAGATGCTTGCATGTTCCTCTTTTACACAAGAACAATCACAAGGTGTTTGCATGTTACTTCCTTTCACAAGAAACATCACAAGCTGTTTGTACGTTCCTTTCACAAGAATCGTCACAAGATGTTTGACTTTGAATGTTTCTTTTCTTTCACAAGAATTATCACAAGGTCTCTTCACCATAGAGCTTTTCTTTTTTGGCACTATTATGTGTGAACAGAAAATATGAACATTCACACCACACTTACAGACAGTGGTTGTCTCTGTGACCTCTGGTTTCACCAGAGGGTCGATGTCATCCACTCTGAGGGACGGAAGGCATGACAGGTCCTCCTGTGCCATCTGCTTCTGCAGCAACTCAATGCCTGCAGCAGACATCCCCAGCTATTCTTCTCACCATCAAACATAATACAACATTTATTTCGACCTGACCTTTGACCACTCTATTGCTTCAATTGCAAAAGTGGATGGTCCGAGGTCAAGCATTTTGTGCAACCTGTGACTGAAGTAATTTTGACAAATTCAATACTACACATTGTTTCTGAAAGAAGTACAATTATGTGCAAAGGAGACTAGAAGCTAGTAGGATGTTGTTAATTAAGAAAGACGGAAATGATCGAATGCGGCATGCTTCTTTATCTTAAAAATTAAAATAAGAGAAGATAATGCATTCTACCATAGCTGACCTTTTGAATTTGTCAGACCAACCTTTGTTTTTGATGTTTTCTCTGTCCAGCTCTGTCAGCATGGACACTTTCTTTGCAAGCCTGTCTTTTTCTTCTGCCTGTTGCTTGGCAATGTAATCAGGATCTGGACTCATTGTCAGTGTAAGTCGATGCAAATTCTCCTGAAATCAAATGAATGTCATTTTCTGCTTGTTTCTATTCCATCACAATCAAAGTTGAGTATGAACCAAGGACAGTGAGTCTAGAAGACCTCTACATCTGCCAAGAACAAAACAAGCAGTTAACGATTGGCTTTAGGTTACCTCCCAGCAACAGCAGAGTCGTTAAGTCATAATTTGAATAAAACAGGTATTCCAAATAAATGCAAACAGGGCGTAATGAAGTGATATGTTTCAGTGTTGTATCATACAAGTACATATCAAACTAGAGGGCTAATCCATGAACTAATACTGCTGATGTCCCACACGACAAATAGCCTGGAGAAGAAAACAAACCTCGTTCTTTCTGTATAGTCCTGAACAATGGCAACAGTATCAGTTCAGGCGAAAGTCCACACAATCTGTGTACGGTGCAGTTCACTTTACATGAATACATCAATTTGCGGGGGGGGGGGGGGGGNNNNGGGCCACAAAAATTGCTTATGCTAGCCACAAAGAAAAACCCAAGCCAGTTTCATCAGCACAAGTTCAGAGCTAGCACTATGGCAACCTTTGGCTTCTACTTTTAGTTATACTTAACAGCCCCATGACAGCTAGTCATAGATGACCATAATCACCATGCAAGCTGATTTTTAACTTGCGGGCAGGTTAGTTTTAGCGTTAAAATAAACATGAAAAATTCAACCACCTAACCCATTCCCTTGTGGATTTACAATCAAATGGAAGTTAAAAAAAAAATAGGATTCTTATCTTTTGGACTTAATTAAAACGTTTGCTCTTTCAAATTTTGAAAATGTTTGACTTTTCAAATCCCCTGACTTTTCCATTTTCCCTGACAAGTATGAACTCTGATCACAGGCTTAATTTCACTTACTTTCATATAGTGTCTCACAGTGTCTTGCAGAAGTCTGGGATTGGCTTCTAGCTCACACCTCAGTTTCTGAACCAATTCATTAACTTGGATCTGTGCCACAGGGTCTCCATCATGGTTCCACTTGGATGCCACACCCTGCCAGAAATACATCAGACCTGTAATCAACAATCTGTCGGAAGTACAAAAACAAAGGCAGCACAAGACCATCATTAAGATAAGTTTTTCCCTTACGTTCCCTTTTCTTTCCACCATCCATTACCGCCTCCATCTACTGGAACCCCACCCCTGCTATCTACCCCCCAGACACACACAAGAACTGACCACTTACAATGGCGAGGTGAAAGCCAAAGTTTACCGCCTCCATCTACTGACACCCCACCCCTGCTCTCTACCCCCCCCAGACACACACAAGAACTGATCACTTACAATGGCGAGGTGAAAGCCAAAATTAGCAGTCTGATGCTTCAGTCCTAGTTCTATCTTGTGCAGCAGAGCATCAAGTCTCTCCTGTGCAAATCCTTCTCTACAAATATATATATATGTCCATAATATAAACAGTGACAATTATATAAAATTCTATAATATTGCCATTACAGAGCTAGATGGGTAACAAGCTCTTTCAGGAAAATGGACAAAATTAAGGAAAAAAATCCCTCTGCTTTGAGGCAATAGCTTACACAAAAAGATAAAAAAACAAAATAATAAAAAGCCATCTAAACGTTATCCTTTATGCTTGTAACGTAAGCATATCGGATATTAAAAAACAGTTTGCATTTTATATATCTCAAAGAAAAAGTATTGTGAACAGATGGGAGTTTTCAAAGTGAAATCTTTTTAGAGAATCAATGAAATCAAACCTGAATAAAATGAACATAGATTTTCAGAAATATTTTTTGTAAGTTCCTGATGTACAATGTTGGTCAGTGATACTTATATGCGAATTGCACACAACTTCATTTGTTAGTTTGCCCAGCATTAATATACTGCACTCTTAAGCACCAAACTTACTCTATGACTTTGTCCAGGGTCTGGTCAATTATCTGTAGAACTGTATCCACATCGCACTCACTGATGCCCTGAAGTCCAACAGCAAAGCTGGCATCTTTTGTTTCCCCCTGATAACTAGGCACAAGGACAAAACCAAGCTCATACATGTTATGTACCATGGACTAAGGCGCAGCAGGTTCTAGCTTTCATGCTTCATTGGTTACAGCTATGTCTGAATGCATGCTTATGTGCATGCACATATGGGAATGTGTGGGTTCATAAATATATTTATATGGATGGGTAGCTCATGCGCATGTGCAAGCATGCGCACACACACTCACACACATTTTCTCCCTGAACTGATGTTGCTCCCAGATTCGGTAATGTACAGTCTGTCTTCAAATGTACAAAAATGGGTCTGCAAAGCGACAAAACATTAAAAGTCAAGGATCTGAGCCCGTACCCGGTGATAGGAGCATAGTCACTGCCAATGTTGGAAGCAAGCAAAGCTTTGTAGAAGGGAGAGGTTTCTCCATCAGTGAGCAAGCTGCACACAACTTGAAGCTTGAAGGCCTCATACGTGTCTGTTATGCTGTCCAGAACAGACATCCAGCAAAAGCAAGGCTCAGAGGGAAAAAGACTCCAAGAATATGACAATTAAACCTACACACACACAGCAGATGGAATGTCTGCATCCCAAGTCTTAACTCCAAAGCACTTCTTTAGCTATTGCTGCAAAAAACTAAATCCCTCCCACTCATTCACCCCCTCCCCCCACCAACAAAGAATGAATGAACGAACAAAAGAAAGAAGGAAAGAGACGAACAAACAAGTACAAATTAATCGGAAGTAATTTAATTTTCTTAAATCGGCTCCTAAGAAAGTTGCTGAAAAATAACAATGACTGCGACTGAAGACACAATCTTTTGTGATTATGCAAACAGCATAAAAGAAAGCTATCTTAGCAGACACATTTTTCAACTAGTAACTATATTCATTGTATTATATTTACATAATTTTATTTAGGTGAACTGCCATGCAACCTACTCTGAAAGCAGATAACTGACAGCTACTGTTGTCTGCTTGTTGGGGTCTGCAGCCATGGGGTCTGGTGGACAGGTTATCCTGTGTTGTCTCTGATTTAAAATAAAAAGCAAACACAAAACTAAGTTTAGATTGCGATAAGGCAATTCCAATTAGAGTGATCAGTTCTAAACGACTTAAACAGGTTGCAGAGATTTGCATCTGCCCATATACTTCTACTGTTGCCTTATCAAATGATTAACATGCAACCAAACCAGATTTGAATAGGAAGGCAATCTGAGGATCCTAGTATGTTAACAAAGCTTACTGCTGGCACATGTTATGAAACCAGAGAAAAAAGGGTGCAATGACAATAGAGTGAAGATATTTTGTTTTGTTTTTTTTACATGGAGTTTTTTGTTCTGTTTTGGGGTTTTATTATTGAGGGGTTTTTTTTTTTTGGTGTGGCATAACTTCCCATTGGTAACTAAGGCCAGTTCACGGCAGTAAAGGTAAAAACTGTAAAGCACAGGATTACTAGAAAAAGAGTTGACAAATAGTCTTCCTTTTCAAAATTGCAATATATCACATATAAGGAACTGTAATGTACTCAGTCTGGTACGTCTGTGTAAAACAAATGTCTGGGATCCTCAAAAAGTTTACATCACAGAGGTCACACAGTACATCAACAGAGATAAGTAAAATGTTTCTTCTGCTTAAAGTAAATGCAGACTACAACGAACTCCTAATTCTTTGGGTCAAAGCCCAATGTGTCAAAAAGTCACCACTACAGATGCCCTTCCAAAAACTGTTCATATCACTGACACTTACATATGGACACTCTTTCTGATCGGTTGGGGGCCCAGTAAGTGAAAGGAAACTTTAATATTCTAGATCAACTTACAGGTGCTGACCAACGTGGTTCATTTGGAACAGATGTGCTGACTGGAATTCTGTCAAAGCGCTGCAGGTACGTGTTCAGGTATTCTAGGTGATCCAGCAAAGGAAAGTTGCCGTAGGTAAAGAATCTTGAATTTTGGAAGCATGCAGAAACAGGTTTATTACCTTCATTAAAATCTGATCAGAATGCTTAATTGATTTCTCACTTTTAGTTCAACATCCGCTATCATCTGTAAGCCTTAGGAATCTAGTTCTCCATCACAAAATAAAATAAAATAAAATAAAACAATGAACAGCAGCACTGGTGTCCATAAACATCTCAGATTTATTTTTAATCATTTGTCAAGCCCATATACTGCAGTATATATATAGAAATAAAAGAAATAGATGATGAGTGCACCAGTTAATAACTCACTTGGCATTAGAAGGGTGGTAATGTGTCGCATGAAAGGCTTTCAGCTGCTGCCATGTGAGATCTGGTATGTAACGAGGGTCACCTCCTGACACAATTCCATATGTGTGACTCGGTAACAACTGATTCTGAGCTGCCACGCCATAAAGATTCTGAGAGCTGGACTGCACACAAAAAATATCCTGGTTTAATTAGATCAGACAACTACCTATTCCATCCCAAAATTGTTATATCAACAGAACTACAAATCCCTATACCAGACACCACTCTGCCTTTCAAAACAAAGAATAAGACCTCCATGTGTTGGTAAGTGATACAAAAAAAAAAGGATCAAAGCCACACCACTGGGGTTTGTCTTGCCAAAGACGCCTGTGACAGGTAGTGGAGGCATTTTTCTAGCGAATTAGCACAAGCAGAGCAAGAAATGCATGTACTCCCTGTCTTGCCAAAGACACCTATTACAGGTAGTTAGTGATTTTTCTAGCAAATTAGCACAAGCAGAGCAAGAAATGCATGTACTCACTGTCTTGCCACCTAATTTGGAAATGGCATGCTTCACTGTCCCTCAAGTTACCTAGGGAGTGGGAGGGTGTAGGTCAGTGAGTGGCGGACAGATGACATCAGCAGGCTTAACTGCCCTCAGAAGGAAACCAGGCCGACCCTCAGAAGGAAACCAGGCCGACCCTCAGAAGGAAACCAGGCCAACCCTCAGAAGGAAACCAGGCCGACGCTGAGAAGGAAACCAGGCCGACCCTGAGAAGGACACCAGGCCGACCCTCAGAAGGAAACCAGGCCAACCCTCAGAAGGAAACCAGGCCGACGCTGAGAAGGAAACCAGGCCGACCCTGAGAAGGAAACCAGGCCGACCCTCAGAAGGAAACCAGGCCGACGCTGAGAAGGAAACCAGGCCGACGCTGAGAAGGAAACCAGGCCGACACTCAGAAGGAAACCAGGCCGACCCTCAGAAGGAAACCAGGCCGACCCTCAGAAGGAAACCAGGCCAACCCTCAGAAGGAAACCAGGCCGACCCTCAGAAGGAAACCAGGCCGACGCTGAGAAGGAAACCAGGCCGACGCTGAGAAGGAAACCAGGCGACCCTCAGAAGGAAACCAGGCCAACCCTCAGAAGGAAACCAGGCCGACGCTGAGAAGGAAACCAGGCCGACCCTGAGAAGGAAACCAGGCCGACGCTGAGAAGGAAACCAGGCCGACGCTGAGAAGGAAACCAGGCCGACGCTCAGAAGGAAACCAGGCCGATGCTGAGAAGGAAACCAGGCCGACGCTCAGAAGGAAACCAGGCCGACCCTCAGCAGGAAACCAGGCCGACGCTGAGAAGGAAACCAGGCCGACCCTGAGAAGGAAACCAGGCCGACCCTGAGAAG
>SMGT01000957.1:63241-96766 GCA_004794575.1 Lanistes nyassanus | reverse complement strand
TATTTTTTTCATAAAAGCATTTTACATTTACCATGTCTTACAAAATATTCTGCTTCCAGAACCTATTCAGTAATGTTAAACAGGTACATTGTTTCATGTACATTAAATAGGTACATTATTTTATTAACGTTACACTGAGCCTATAGGTATAACACAATATCCTTCATGAGGAAACTTGGCGAGTTAAAGCAAAAAGAAAGTCTACTCACAAACACTCCCTTCATTTCATTGTAGACAACCCCTTTAAATGTGAGGGGTGATTTCAAGTTGTTGGGATCTTCATGTTCTAACCTCCAACCTTCCTGACTGATGAAGATGGGAGAAAAAAAGATAAAACAGCCATTTATGAGCAGCAGAATATTTAACAATCTATGGATGTAATTTTCAAAGTGGTACCACCATTTATACATCTAACTACAGCAAAGAAGGCAAGTCGTGGATGTTACCTCTGAAAATATAATAATATTAATACCCAATAAACTTACTATGTCCAAGTATACCAATATTATCTTTCAAAGCCTTACTTCATGTAATTATCCTCACATCGGCCTCTAACGTCTCACTACAGTAAAACCTCCCTATTGTGACCCCCTCTTAGATAAGACCAAAAAATTTTTCACCAACTATTTTGTTATGTAAATTCCCTCTTTATTAGGACTGCCTCACTGCTGTGAGATACATCCATTAACAAATGATCTATTTTACAAGGTATTTAGTAACCCTGTTTAAAACAAAATGACTTCCACATCACTCCAAACAGTAAGCTGGGTTTATGACTGTTCTTTCAGTTTCTCATAGTACTTTTAAACTTGACTTAATGCAGCATAAATAAGGACAATTATCGTCACTCTCGACACCACTGTAGAGTGCTACCTTCACTATGATAGCTGTTAGTTATCACTACCTTGTAGCAGCCACTGTGAAATACGCTAGCCTAGATTCGCTATTTTTGCTACGTTCAATATGCCTATGAAACCTTCTCAGCCAAGAACTCAGAACACTGCTAAGGTCTGATCACAGATCGAGCAGGGTGAATGGTCGTCCTCCCCAGCTCTCTTGTACAAACGTATGCATGATCCTGATGGTAAGTTCACTCTGGAAAGTCTCTTGCACAAATATATGCATGATCCTAATGGTAAGTTCGCTTGGAAAGTTGGGGCAAATTTACGCGGCAGCAGCGGGGTGGGGGCCAGTCACCCACAGGAGAGAACCAGGCCTAATTCATGTAGAAATGACATGCAAACAACAATATTTAAAAGATGAGGATATTGCCAACACATGTAAATACGTGTATACAGAAATGTCTTCATCAAACGACTAATTTGAATTTGCAGCTGTTTCTCATACCTCATTTTGCATCTGTACTACTCCCTATTAAGACCCCTCTGAGTTAAGACCTGATTTTGTTGCAATTTCCAAAGTCATAATAGGGAGGTTTTACTGTATTTCTCTCTTACTCATACTTAGTTTCTGATATTTACATCATTCAGAAATTGAGAAGGAATTTGGTCTCACCAAAAGTCAAGTTCCCTAATCAGAGGTCTAAAGACTGCATCAAGGTAAACAGACAAAAGGTTTTGAAAATCCTTAGGGTTCTGAGTGGAGAATGGATACATGGTCCAGTCGTTTCCTGAAAATAGAAAGATGGGCTAAGTGTTAGAAAAATTTCTTGAGCACTGTTCAAGAAAAGAGGTAACAACAAAAGCCAAGACATTGTGTTTACTGTTAGATTTATTTGTGCCTGTGCGTGCCTAAAGACATTTGGAAATTGGAAATTACCGTCAAACTCAGAAAATATGTTTTACACCATAGACTTAGTACAGTTAACAAGGTACAGCAAAGGAAACTTAGCCAAGCAAGAGTTAAGCTGTTCTCTGTCTGTTTCTAGCGTCCTGGAAAAGGGGTTATGGCCTGAAAAGTTGACTTGTTGTCTGGTTAAGTTGCGCTTGGCTAAGTTCCTTGAATACCCAAAGCTGCAGTCACCTGTTTCTTTTCTCTTTACAGTTAACAAGGTTTTGGGGATGTCCTACAATTTACAGATAACAAGGTTTTGGGGCTGTCCTACAACTACTGAAAATAACCTAAGTAGCCATTAAAAAGAACACCTGTCAAAGCATTCATAAAAGTTGCCAGTGAGCGGCTGAGCATCTTGAAGAAAGGATCTCGAACAGGAAATCGCTGAGATCCACAAAGCGCAGTGTGCTCAAGTATATGTGCCACACCCGTGCTGTCCATAGGGGTGGTGCGGAACATCACACTGGCCAAAAAACGGGGAATTAGAAGAATCAATGTGGAGCTTCATGAAGCACATGCCTAACCGAATACTTTTTGTAAATAAAGAAAACCAAAAAGCAGTCAGAACCCTCTGTACACACACGGCAACCTAGCGTGACATAATCTTTCACAGAAATTTGGCCAGCAATGATGTGAAATAACATTTCACACCTAAACCTACTATCATCAATGACATGAAATAACATTTCACACCTGAAAGCATTGTTGTCATCGTCCCTTGCAGCATGCAAGTGCTGAGCACCTGTCTTATCATGCTGTAGCATAACAGCAGTCATATAAAAATCTGGAACCTCCACAACCTATCCACAAAAAAAGCCATTCCTTTATCTCTGATGTCTTCAAATGCTTATATGTGTGGCAATGTTATACTAATACTTACTGAACTATAGACCGATCATGAAATGATATGGGAGATAAAAAAAATAAAGGAAAACTAAAACACTACCTAGGTAGACTTGTGCACACATTTATAATATTTACAAAGCACATATTTGTGCTAAGATCACGTGTTTTGTGCCACATGTGCACTGTACATTTCGAAATGTCATCAATATGTCAAGTGTGAGCAAATGGAAATGTGTTTGGAGAAAAATTCCAAAAATGTTAAACTGAATAAACTACACATTTTCAGGCTTAATATTTTAAAGAGATCATTAATATTTAAGATCACAACTTGCAAAGTAAATTGCATTCATGTGTACTGACAGAATTTTTACTGACAGACCACAGACCTTGTGTAACCTAAATCAGTAAAGGTCATGTTGAGTGTGCTTGCAAGAAAAACCCTAGGCAAAATCTAAATTTAAAACTCAGCACATTTTTTGCAACAACAGTCTTTAAAACGATGATGGATTGTTCAAAATTACTTCATCACACATCATTTAAAAATCTCTCAACATATGTAAACCAGATTGGAGACAGAAAAAGTGACTGAGGAGTGAAAGAGGCAGGTGGTGGAGGGTGGGGGTAGATAGTATTGAATCGTGCCTGTATCAGACGTCCTCTAACTGGTAGCTTCTTTGATTGCACAATGCAGAACCAGTTCCACATGGATTCACTTATATCTTTATAGATTGTCTTTCTTTTCTTGACATATTTCAGATCGGAGCGGCCACCATTCTTCCATTCTTGAACTATACTCTCGCGATCAGACTTGACACGAGAAATCTGCATCTTCCCTCATCCCAAATCTTTTGCAATATTGCACAAAGACTTTCTGTCTCTTTAAAAAAAAAATCTATCCTAATCAAGTGCTAGGATTTTTTATTTTCCTGCAGCTGAGTCCATGACTGTTTACTGATTCTATGACCTAAACTGTAATGTTTAAAGGCACTCTAAACAGGAACCTTGTACCGAATTATGGGTACAAATTCTTGGATAGTCATGCATCTACACGAATGTAAAAAAATATTGGGGGAGGTGGTGGAGCCCTAAAAGGCATGTACAGCTGTCCCCTTGGAACAGCTTAAGTTCAAGTTTTGTCTCTAAAGTCACAGTCCCTGTCCACGTTTAGCAGGCGACCATTGGTCTAAGGTGTTTTATTGTTGGAAACTATTAACTAATCTGTGCCGATCATAAGTGTCCCGAGACAGCAGGTGGCTGCTCGTCTTGTGGACCGCTCAAGCAGGCTTTACTGTACAAAACTGAAAATATTTGTAAAAGCAGTAGCACAGAATTTACATTTTATTATCGGCAGTGGTTAAATAACTTTTTTTTTTTTTTGCTAACATTACTAACAAGTATGTTGGTGAAACAACTTACCCTACTAACTGTGTAACCACAGACATTGTCTCCAGGTTTATATTTCCTTGCAGCATCACGGGATTTGATACTGGTGGTGGAACGTACTGCATGCGAAAGACTAGAACAGAAGTAAATGTCTTTGTGGGCATGGGTTCTGAATTATAAAATCATTTTGCCAATAAAAAAATGAAAATTCTAAATTTAATTTAAAGTAAATCTTATCTGAAAAGCTGGTCAGTCATTGAAACCCTCTGGTCCAGATTATATAATTTACCCCATTAAATTTTCTCAGTTACTTTTACTTTTTTTAAATCTGAAATTAAAATGAGAACTCATATATATTAAAGAATTTACCCATGACAAAGTCGATTATTCTTGCCAAGGAGATACCACCCTCTCCTACACAGCATCTTGTGCAAAATTTCTTTATCACCTCACACCTGATTTAGACTGAAACATTCAAACAATATTTCATCTGTTAGTCCATACATAATAACTACTTGTACTTTTATGAAGTAAGAATATCAAATATGAAGATGGAAAGAGAACTGCCGGGAAAGAAAATAACTAGTTAGAAATACCAATGAGTGTCGCAGATAATGAAATCATTGAGTTTCAGATCTCTTATTTTTAATCGCACTACCTCTTTAAAGCACACTACCATGACCCTGCTACTCCGCTTCTAAAGAAACTTCACTGGCTTCCGGTGTGCGAATGAATCAAGTACAGAACTGCGTGCATCTGTTACAACATTCTGACAGGAGCTGCCCCATCCTACTTGTCTGATCTGATTTCCATCTCGTCTACTTCACTCGTCATTCATCCAACTCACATCTTTTCCAACAAAAACACTTTAAACGCAAGTCGCTTGGCTTCCGCTGTTTCTCCGTTTATGGACCTCAGCTTTGGAATTCCCTGCCCTCTCACATCAGACACTCTCCTTCCTTCTCATCCTTCAAATCCAACCTCAAAATGTACCTCTTTACCCTTTATTTTGGATAATGTAAGTGCATGTCTGTGTGTGCAGTTGTGCTTGTGCATGCATTGTACTTTGTCTATGAACGCCTAGATCAAGGATAGGTGCTTTATAAATATGAGATTATTATTATTGAAATATATTATAACCAATGGGAAAAGTAGGTTTGCAAACAAGAACACGGAATAAATTAAAGATGAGCAAATTTTAAAAATCTGGGAATAAAGGAGAAAGATGCTTGCATTTATTTCAACAAAAGATATTATTGTGCTGAGACTAAACGTAATTTTATAAATATTACAACGTTAACTATTTAAATCTCTAATATTAAACTAATATGTTCCCTGATTTCAATCACGCAGTTGGATGACATAAGGCAGTGAAATCGCCTTCTATTGTCGGTGATGGAGGTATGCATAGCCGTCTTTAACTTTTGCGTTCGACTGAATGATACGTAGTATATGACTATAGATTCAGATTGTGACACTGTCATTGTATAAAAAATGTATGCCACTAGTATTAGTATTTATATTAATATTATTAATAATCAGTGCTTAGACACGAAAGTTAATCCAACAATCTTGCTATTCATTTGATTTTAAGAAACAAAGGTAGGAAGACACGTCTCAAACGTTATAACTCTGCAAGCCAGTAATGTGGATCGAAATAAAATATATCAATCCCCACTTGTCTTACGCATTGTCCGATATTCTATCCACGCTTGTGCAAGGGCGCTGCCATGTAAACATTAAAAAGTCGTGTAACACTTACTCCTGGATATCGATAATATTTTATTCAGTTTTTTAAATGTGTTATAAGCTCAGACAGTGTAAAGATCTTAAGAGTTTTTAGTCTGCTAATTTTGGAATGATAAATCTAATTATTTTTATTTATGTAAAATTTTATAGGGTTCGCCAAAGCAACTACTTCCGGTTGCATTATACCGCTGTGGAAGAAAACAAACTTAGAACCAAAAATGCATTGAGCAGACAGTAATACTTCAACCAGCGCACCGCCGCAGCTGAGTGATATTCCGTCACATTATGACAAGGTACGTTGAAATAAGGAAACGTCAACAATTTTATTTAGCTTAAAACCCCTACATGATCACTGGTGCAAGGACTATCCCTAGAGTAGGAAATGAAATCAGTATGATATCAGAAATGTAAACATCGGTAATCCTGAAATAGAATCTTAGTCTTGGTTATTCGCTGCTTCACAAAAGCTTACTCTGATGGACGGTAGATATCATATTTCTTGAAACTGCACACTTCCCTGATGGCTGAAATGTTGCTATTACACTTTTTACTTTGGATCATAGGAAGTTACTGGGAAGGGAGAAAACATACGGAGGGAACCCGGAGATTCATTTGTGATTGTTGTGAACTGCTTATTGGTAGTTTGAGTAGAAAGTAGACTAATCCATGCATAGAAACATACAACAAGTAGACAGATTAAACGCGAAGTAGACCACATTTGGCATCCATTCATTCACCCAATCTCAAATGTCAAATTTATTTTTACCAGAGAAGGCATGTGGTTCGTGATGGAAAGTGCTCAAGCTAACTATGAGCTGTCAGATCGTCTCATCCGTGCCATCAGCAACCTTCGCACGTTCTCGGGTGTAAACGATGATATCGAACAGCTCATAGCATCTGGAGCAGATGTAAACCGTCTCCATGGCACCTTGCTTCCCTTGCACTGCGCATGCATGGTCAGTGACAGCTATTGTCTTCAGCTGCTGCTGCAGAAAGGTGCTCGGGTATGCATTTCACAACTTCTAAACATTATTTTCTTCCACGTGAACACATGCCAAGATATGCACAGCCATTACATCTTTGGAACAAAAAAATGTGTGCTTTGCCACAGTTGTAAAAAAAAAAGTGTTACCAAATGGAGATTGAGATAAACTAGCCAGTTCTACCCAATGAAAGTGAGTCTCTTGTTGGGGGGTGGGGGTAGAGGAATGTCATCTTTTCATTCATCTGTTTTTCATTTATTAGCTTAGAATTAAACTTTAGTGAATAGAAGATGTTAGGAAATGAAGAGTTAGGGCAAAGGACATAATAAAAAAAGACTGACAAGATCAGGCACAATATGCATATGTGGGTTGTAAGGTGTTTTCACACGGTTTGATGTTAGGACTTAATTTTTTGCTTGATGAGCCTGTTCTTTTTTTTAATAGCCCATTTTGATGATGGGTGGAAATTTTTATCTTTGCTGTTGTAACTAACTCCACAAGTTCTATTGGCACACTTTTGATAGCTTCAATATTTCTTCCCCCTTGGAAATAAATGTCGATCACCGATACAACAAACTGCACTGCGAGACTGCCTTGTTGTTATGGAATTCATCTATTGAGCTAGAGCATAGCCACAAAACTCAGGCCTGCTTCTAAAATTTCAAAATCCCATAGATGGAGAGAAGAAATTATTTGGAAGATCTTATCTTTCATTTAATTTGTTTCCATTTTTCAAGGTAAATGAAGTAGATGGATATGGCCGCACAGCACTGCACTATGCTGCTGAACGCGATGTGTTGTGCACTGAAGTCTTGCTGCAGCATGGAGCTGATGTCAATGCTGGGGATGGAAACCGTGACACCCCACTGCACTGGGCGGCGTACAAGAACCACATAGACTGCGTGAGACTGCTGCTGCAAAGTGGTGCTTTTGTTGATGTTTACGACTACAACCTGGATACTCCTCTGAGCTGGGCCGCCCGGCGAGGGAATCTGGAGGTCATCAGGATTCTGCTGGATTACAATGCTGATCCCACGCTGCGCAACGCCAAGGGTCACACGCCGTTGATGAGGGCTGCAGCCACCGTCGCCAGTGGTCTCGAGACTGCTATTGACGATGCTTGCTTGGAGCTGTTGGTCAGAGCCTCAGGACAGTTTGAGATGCGTAGTCCTTCTGGACACCTGCCGCCTGAGCTGGCACGAGACAACAAAGTGCGAGAAACTCTACTTCCCCTGTGCAGCAACCCACTGCGGCTGCAGGATCTATGCCGAACTCAAATTCGTCGCTCTCTAGGCCACTGCTACATGCCTAATGTTATGAAGAGGCTGCCAATGCCTCCACAACTCCAGGACTTCTTGCTGCTGAGCAGCTAATGCTAAATAAAATTGTAAATGCTAACTGGAGAGAACTGCAGAGAGTTGGCAGTATGTCATGTCAGTATTCACTGTTTCCAAGCATGTTCAGATACAACCATCGGAAGTGGTTTTTACGTCTGAAATTGAAAATTTGGATGTCTTTCATAGTCTGTATCGCAGGGGTGACAGATGGAGGGTGAAGTGAGAGTGTGTGTATGTTTGAAAGTGTACATGTAAGTAATTGTTTTTGTTGATTCTATATCCATTACTGATTTCATTTATAAATGTACACCAGCACCGACTGCGAGTCAGTAATGAAATAGTTCTGTTCCTGTCAGAGCGTGAAGCCAGAAGGTGATTTCGTCAAGGTCTGAAGGGGACCTTTGGGTATGTTTAGTACTGATGGCTGCAGGTACCAACGCAGCTGCCCAAGCTGTTTTAAATTTCAGCTCTGCCTTTTCTGTTTTAAATTTCATACAGGATGAAAAGGAACGTTATATGTCTAGTGCATTAATACTACTAGGCATAGCTAAATGATGCATCCCTTTTTTTAAAGATTCAAAAATAAATCTGTTACGCTGCATTAGACTGCAGCAGTGATGTTACATTTTCAAAGAGATTAGCATCTACAAATCCAAATGTCCGGGTAAATGATGGAGCTGTAATAAAGAATATTTTAACACGAGATATTACAATTTGCATCAGGGTAGCTGCTCGTATGCTGGACAAAAATAGTCGCTTCGCTCAGACAAGATTGGTTACTAGATGCAAGATTTTTTTTTTATTTTTTTTTTACAAAGGCATCCCAAGAGGATTTTGGTATATTTAAAAATTGGTTTTGAGTGCTTTTGTTTACTCAGGCTTAGTGTCTTTGTTCTTACCATGTTTATTCAGGGCTGCATAGCTCTTTTATCTTATGCTTTCACTTTTATTTCAGTAAGTCTATGAAGTGAAGTTCTGTGCTTTTTAAGGTCTTTTGGTCAAAGGTTTTTTCTGGTGTCAGATTTGTGGTCAACACTCTTTACAGCGGCATTACTTTGTTAGACTGGTGCTGAATAATGGGAAGGAACTTTGCCTTCCAAACAACCATCCATTTTAACAACAACAAAAAAACAAACCATTTAACAAAATCTGTCAGATGTCTTAGCTTTGGATGGATGTGCACATGGGTGTTACATTGCAGCAAAGAAACCAAGCTGGTTATAAAATCTCAGAAGACGGTAACTGGCGGATACCTAATTCCTGAGTAATCACGACTCTCTCAGTTTCTGCATTTTTTTTTCAGCACCAGGACCCAGAACGTTGCACCTAGACATTCATGATGTTTGTACTTAGTGGTAGGTATTTGCTTCTGCTCATATGTGAACTGTGGAAGCAGACTCCAAACACTTAACAGTGGCTAGTCCACAGAATCACACAAAAGAACAGTTGAAGAAGATTCACACGATTCGTGACCCCACACTATCGGCCCTTGTTTAGATGTGCCAAAGAGAAACATTGTTGAGATGTCTGCATACGTACATCAAGTCCGTTGTGTTTTGACATGGGTGATTAATTGGCAGGCATGCATTTGTCAATGTTTTCATTAAGCCCTTTTTTTAACGGGATGATTGTGCATCATACTTTGCCATGCAGCCATGTCCAGTGAACATGGATGCTGATTTGTGTGATAAGGAATGACGTAAATGAAAATGTTATGAAGACTTTTTTTGTGGGTGTCCTGTAACACTTGACTCTTCAGTCACAGCTACATTTTGCTGACTTGAAGGTATAAGTGTTTCCTTTATTGGAAGAATCATCCACAAATTTGCATATGTTAAACGCCACATATCAGTTAAAACTTAAAAGTCAAATGAAGGTTATAGAAAAACACAAAAGCAGTCTCTACTTGCTGCCACATGCAGGTTGCCTTCTTTTAACCTGGCCTGGGACCATTCCTGAACTGCTAAATTTTTTTTCAAATTGACAGATTATCCTCTTCCCGTTTCCATGTCGTGGCATTCTGAACCAGAGATATGTGCTTTATTTTTATGTCTTTTCCCTTTTATTTTATGATTTATTCACCTGTTTGTGTTGTTTCATGACAAGGGTGCAATGCCCCTTATGGTTTGTCTTTGCATTTAGTCTGGTTAATTTTCCTTGTTACCACATGGCAGTAATGTGAGATAACTGTAGATACAGATTGCTGTGGGTTTGAAGCTTGTGTCTGACGTATTTTGTCTGGATGCGAAATCTGGTATCAGGACTGGTTGTGGACGTTTTTCTTGGGTGCTCAGGCTTCTCCACTTTCCTGTTTCCTGAGAACTCATTATTTTGCCTTCTACCTTGCCATGCAATGGCCTTCATTGATGACTTGTGACAATGCATTAAACAACCAAATGCTTTTGATCATGTAACAAACTTGAATTTGACTCACTATGTTCATATTTATCTCTTGAAACAAACCACCGCTACCTATCCCCAACAAGGAGTTAGTACAGTGTAACCTTGTCTGCAGACTCACTTAAGGGAGAAAGCTCAGCTGTCTCAAGGTCACCTGGTATCCATCTTGAGCAACATGGATGGGTTTCTTACCAAAAGTAATAGCAGTCACATTTATATAATTTGCCGCCCCCTTCAACTCTCCAAAATGCACTGTATAAAATAAAATGTTCCTGCATCTGCACAGACTATACGCATGCCAAATTTTGTATGTGCATGTATACATATGGATATATTGAGCCAAATTATTTTGGAGCTGGCACTTGACCTAGGGGATCATCCAGTCCATAAAATGTAACTTATTTTTGTCATTTTAATGTGAAAGTGTGTATTTGACTACAAAGAGTTTTTCATGTTTGAACTGAGTGCTTATTTCATACACATTGTAAAGGTACAAACATAAATAAGCAGTTGAGCTAGTGAAGTAATTTACAGTGGTACACTAGCATGAAAAAACTCAAGAATTTAACCTCAGGGTTGCCTGGAAGTGGTACTGGTTACAGATTGCATCAGAATTTTCAGCAGTGAAAACATTACAAGAATAAAGGTAAGAATTTATGGTAAAACAGTGCAGAAATATACAAATTACCTAGCATGCCCCATAGGTGTTACCTGAACCAATCAGATTTATTTCACTTGGAAACATGACAATCTAACATGCATGTATTTATCTATACAGGAATTTACTCATATATGTACTGGACCAAGTGCAAGTACAGTCGTGTACCTGTTGCTGTGCATAATATGCGAACTTCGGATTATCCTGTATAGATATAATAAATGCTACAGCATTTTTTTTAAAGTTTAATCAGTTCTGAAATCAACATGATTGTAGCTGCCACAAGAAGTGAAGAAAATTATCAAAGTATTGTTGTGACCTCTCAACACATGGTAATGTGGGAAAGCGCATGATTTTAGAGATTAGGTAAGGTTGCCTGTGTTACTTTGAGTTGCGTGTTCTCAAGGGCTGGAACTATCTGCAGTGGCGATTGTTATCAACAGAGAAACTGCACAGTCTATACTAAATTCTAATGATTAGAAAATTGTAAGTTAATTCTATTTTAAAATTAGGTTTTATCTGAACTGCTTTAATTTACCAAACAAAATACATCTTCAAGATGGTTTGATTGGTGATTTTCTTCCTTTTCTTCCTAGAAAGACCACTTCAATCATATACAAAAGCATTTCATTAAATGCTTTGGCTAGAAATAAGTGATGCATCTCTGGAGAAAAAAAAGGCAAGCCAGTTTCATGGTTTCATTTACTGTCAGATGAACAAAGCTGACGTGCATGTTACTGTACACACTGCTTCCTATGAATGCTACCCGTCCCATACATCTATAATTTCATCTGTGATGGGGGCAGCCATCACGGAGACGGTTTTGGCCATCATGCTCACAGCCACAGCGTACGCCGGGGGCGGTACCCAGGTCGAGTACTGCTAGCGACAAGTGGCTGTGACGCACTGTGTCATCTTAAAGCGTGCTGTGCTAGGCTCACTCTCTGTAAACATTTCTATATCCTTCTAGGATAGTTATAGGTACTAACAACTAACATATTCGGATTCTCCTCGATTTAATCTGTCAGTAGATACTAAACTCACCCAACGTCTTAATAGATTAGGTTAGTTTGTAGGCATATTTCTTATCTTTATCTGTTCACATTAGCTATTTTAACTGCCGTTTAACGTAATTATCTTTATTTCCTTCTCACTCTACTTAACTTTCCTTAAAACTAACAGGAAAAGCAAAGCGCACTCTAGTCACTGTATATTTCCATGTCCTTGTAGGTATATTCTTTCGCTTTTTATTCTAAATGTTGTATGTGTAAGAAACACAAAATGAGGTATCCACCTCACTTCCACCTGCCAGCTTCTGCCGTAGCTGGCAATGGCTCCGTTGTGGCTCGCTCCTACCCGGTAAAAGCGGGGTGCGTGCGGGACAAAGGAGAGTCCTGAAGTAGGGTGAAGCAGGAGGAGGACGAGGGAAAAGATGTAGCAAAACAGTGAAGTGCAGTCAACCGTGGGGTGGCGGAGCATGTAGGGCGGCAGCAGCAGTGGCGGCTCTAAGTAAAGTACGCAGAGGGTGTGGAAGGAAAAAAACCTGCCTTTGTTTGAAGGAGAGAGAGAGAGAGGAAAGTTGCGAAGCGAACCCGCTTCATCACACATCCATGCTGAAGGAATTCATTCAAACTTTCATCAAGATAATAGAGACTTAACCAGCTTGGAAATGACCATTAAATGGAACTGAAACCATTTTATGTATGTTTGCAGTCACCGTGGCCATCTATTGGCTTAAACCAAGCATGAACATAAGGGATTGGATACAAGTGACAACACTTGAAAAACAGGAGCTCACAATCTGCTGTCACCATGTTCATTTCATGAAAAGTTTTTCTCAGTTCTTCAGTTGATAAAACAGATCCTTCATATTGTAAACTTTGCAAAGTGAGGCAAGTGTTGATGACTTTTATGATGCAAAGGTTTAGTTAAAGAAAGTAAAATTCTTGTACAATTCAGATAACACTTCAGACAGTTCTTCTTGACACAGAAATAACTGCAATTTTCAAGCTTTGGAGGATCCACGTCTGCTAAAGCAGTCCATGGTTCAATTTGTGCTCCTTTGCTGGCCAAGGGAAAAATATTTTTGTTTTCAAGTGATAAAAGGTGACTTTGCACCCATGTAAAAATGTTCCCCTCTTTATCCCATTAAAAATACAGATAAGGGCTTGATATTTCAAACTATTTATTTGATCACTCCTGAAGTCCAGAGTCTGTGTAGGAATATCATAGATCACATGAAAACCAGTCTGCACAAAGGGCTTGCAGGAATGAGGTGTTAAACCAAAGTCAGATCAGGGAGTGGGAGAACAAAAAATGCAGCAGCTAGAATCAGTCATCCAATTCTAACGTCTCTAAATCTTCCTCCACCTGGTCCATGTCATCCCCAGCGAACAGGTCTTCATCGATTGGTATATCAGCCCCAAGGTCCCCATTGACTGTGGCAGACACTGCCATGGCAATTGCCTCGTCTGTTTCTATCTGGGCCCTCACTGCTGGATCTGAAGATGGCAAGAGCGCTGCTGCTTCATCAAGTTTGCCTGCTTCTGCAAAAAATCAAATGTTTGTCATGCGACATTGATTCCCCTTTGAAACATTTAATTTTGGAAGAAATCAGTGACTTTCTTAAATATACGTGCACTGGTATGTGGACACAGACACAAATTCTATGCAGAGATTGCAGAACTAAGTATATGCCTGTGCCACATTGGATAGTGATGCAGACGAAGACTCGAACCATGATAACTAGTCGAGTGCTGTTAGGGAAGACTGTTTCTGTATGTGTTTCAATAATGGGATATCAAAACAAAATTGTTGAAAAATCCACCCCACCACTTTACTTCAGTTGTGCATTCACAAGTACACTCGCACCAAAGGCAGGAGTCTACCTGGATAAAAGGAGAAACATTTTCCCACAGACCTGTGCTGGTAGATCCCTCGGCAGCATGTGCCCATCGATCTGTAGGTGCCTGTGTGCCCGTGCTGTCCACCTGTGATGCCTGCTCCAAGAAGGCATCCAGCGAGATTTCTTTCACAGGCCCTATATCTTCATCCTCCTGTCATAAGAACAAGTACCAAGTTCATGCTAATTGTGATAAAAGTAAAACATTTCTTTTATTTCAATTTTTCAAAATAAGAACTAATTATTAACAGCTAATTAGAATAAGAACTAATTATTTGTACACTGCACAAAAAAGTAACAGGCCCCGGAACTGAAAACCAAAACATAAAAGCTGGCTTACAGGTATGTCACACACTCCTGGCAACTACCTGCAATACACATGCAAGCAACCGTGTAAATTCAACACTGGATAGCTCATCACAATTATCATTAAAAGTCAAGATATCAACATGCCTTCATGCACAAACATACGTATCCAAGATATAAAGAATAACAGCAATAGCATAAAAGTAGGAATCATTTCCAGCACCTCTTCTCTCTCTTGCATCACAACCCCTACTTCCCCATCATCGTCATCATCGTCAGCAATGAGGTCAGGGTTGAACTCAAACATCTGCCGACCACTGATCTGCAAACAAATGATCAACATCTCAGTTCATGGTGGGAGACAGCAGGTGCTAAAACAACATGACAGGAGACAAGTGTCTCAATGTTTTGCTTTGTGATGACAGGTTGGAAAATAATATGCGTGGTAAGAGCCAGTAGTCTTGAAAGCTCCGTATACTCACTCCTACAAGTCTGCCAGCCTTATAATCTGCTTTTTTCTTCTCTTGTTCTGCCTCTAAAGCTGCTATCTTCTCTTTTTTCTGGAATTAAAAACATTCAAAAATGCATTTCTTTATGAAGCCTATTATAACTTCCTGTGGTGAATGTCTCCCAGAATCAATTATTAATCACAAGGTAGCATAGTGAAATTATAAGGCACATTAAGTGATCCTCATTTCATTGTTAAAGATCAGTTAATCTGGGGTTGGGACCAATACTTCAAACAAAACATTTTCTAAAAGTAATGCATTGTTTTCAATTTGATCCTTTGCTTCAAAAAGCTAATTCAGCACAATCACCAAGATGGCTAGTTTCACCATCAGCAAACAAAAGCTGCCCTCAAAAACAAACAAAAAAATATTTAATAATTCTTGATTTGAAAATCTCAGCAGTCCATATTGATTTGTCATTAAATTATATTGAAAAAGCTGGAGGTTCAACTCACCTTTTTTTCTTTCCAAGCTAAGAAAGTCTCTAATGTCACTTTTGTGACATTAATCCCCAAACCTGCTCTCTGAAAAGCAAAAGAACGATTTATAGACTTCTTGGTTACCATTATGTTACTGAAAAGGCATATCATAGCCTACATGGTAAACATGGATCAAATTAAGTATGAATAGACTTCACACCATTAAAAATATTTCTGTAGGGCATTTGGTACCTTATATTAATAGCCTTCCATTTCAGCATGTCATTCAAGAACTATTTGGGAGGGGGGGGGTCCTTATCATCCTGTGCAGCAAAACACAGCTTGAAATTGAATAAAACGTTAACTGCATCATTCCATAAAGTATTACTGAAGATGAGTAGCATATTTATGTTGTCTAGTGCCAAAAAAGAATATATTTTTAATAATGTATTTTCTCTAGTCTTGCATTCCTTGGAAACTCCTTAGTTTTACAACTGTAATTTGATGTCCTTCTGCCAACAATGCACTTGAAATTGACTCCTTGCCAATCATTAATGCATGGTAATCACCTCTCCCTAGCATTATTTTGCCTTGAGCAACGTGTCCTAACTTGTCCCATTAGGATGGGAAAAAATACAATTTTAATACGACCTTTAGAATCTTCAACTATTATACCCCCTTCTTGTAATGTATAAAACTGGAATGAGAGGGTTTTTTTTAAAAAAAAATGTAGACATCAGTACCCAATAATCTGAGCATTAAATGGTAAACGTGATACTTTCAAAGCATATCACTTATATTGTAGCAGTCCAAAAATACCTGGTTTCAAAGGAGTTACCTCTTTTTCAATCAGCTCTTCCAAGGAAATCTGGTTTTCCTTGTCTTCTTTCTTCAAGTCCTTTTTCAAAACAAAACCTGAAATTAAAGCAGAACACCAATATGCCAGTGCCACCCTTCTTAAAACCACAAACTTCTCAAATCTAAAAGCCTAGTAGTGGTTGCTAAAACTGATGCTAATTCTATGATCTGTTTGAATAGTTTATTGCCTGCAGCACTAAAATTAAATTCTAGGCTCAAGTAAGAATGTTATAAACTGTTTTCCGTTCAAGTGACCTTCACATTCACAGGATAATTTTAAAGAAATCTTTGAAGTCTTCTCAGTGGTATTTGGTTTAGACATGCTTCCCCCATCATATAACTCAGTATGCGAGACAGACAAGTCATGACCATGAGTCTTCCACTACACGATGAGCTCCAACATGTTCCTTCACAATAGACAGATATTTCTAAGGCATCAATATGTCAAAGAATGACTGCAAAAAGAGATGGGAGGTATTATGAAGATGATAATGGGATTGATGCGATCAAACCGAAAAAGAAAAGCCAAAAGATCCCCTTGAACAGCACTACTTTGTGTTATCAGTCAAACCAGCACTGCAATATCCAACACAATGTACCAAAGCAATAAGTGGATACCTGGTGGCAAAGCATGCCGATAGATACATTTGTCTCCATTTGGACAACCCCAGAACCATCCATACTTGCTGTTCTCAACAGCTTCCAAAAAATGCTTGCAGATCTAAACAAGGAAAGCGAACAAATAAAATAACATTGCACAAATGATAAACTACAGCTAACGTCTATCAAGAATTCTAAGGAATCTCTCACTCTCACACAGCAAAGTAAACATTAATTTAAAAACACCTTTACTTCAGTTTATTAAAGCTGGTGTCATGTCATTTGTGAGGTGTGAATAAAATGAAAGAGATGGCTGCATTTACTAGATTTATTTACATTGTTATTAGACTTACAATGGCTGTTTTTGGTTTTGTCTTCTCAGACTCCCCATGTTTTTTGTTTATGACATCATTCAGCTTTTCTTCATCCCAGTTTTCCATCAAATCTGAAAAATGTTAGAAACTTTCTTTTTTTAATCTCTTTTCCTGAGTTTACTACATGAACAAGGAACAGAAATAATGAAGTAGTGCTAATACACCTTTTTTTAGTACAATATAGTTCAAATTTATTTTTTACTAGACATTTGTTACATCTTTTCATGTCATAATTAAGTTATTGAATTAAACAATTCAAACGCTTTTTCCATCTTTTGAAAGTCCACCTGAATAAAGAAGAATTGACTTAAATAAAATCATTAACAAACTTGACAAGAGCAACGTTTCATTCCGAACTTCACAAAATGCATTGAGATTGTTTTGTAAAAGTATTTATCATAAGCAACTTTAATCACAAACAAAAAGATACAAAATATTGACAATATCTGCTCACAGGCTGTTCCATCAACCATCTCAGCACCAACATTAACTGTACACCTGTAGGAAATAAACTTCCACACTGTGATTTACCTTCTTCTCTGCCATCATCATACATGCTTCTCTTTTCTGATTTCCTCTCTATTGCAAGGTCGTGAGAAAACTTGCATTTGTCTCCTTTGCTACACTGGCCTTGCTTAAAGAAGGCACACAGGACAGACTTGGGATCTGTACCTATGACAAAATATTTTAAAATGTCTTCAACAAACTACACAATCAATTAGTGTCATATCATTGCAATTTTAAATGTTTGTTGATCTTTAAAAAAAAGTATTAATATTATAAACATTCACATTCTTAACTCCATTAGAAATAGCAAGCAGTTTTGATCCCACCTTTGGACACAGACTGAACTGGTTTGAACAGTACGTTAAGCTCCTCTTGCAACTTCTTCTTGTCATCTTTCTTCTTATCTCTTTCTGCCTTCTCTAACTGTTCCAACTAAAATAGAACAAAACAGTGTAACAAACTCAACAGTCAGCCAATTGCTTTAACAGCTAAGGCTCAATGCACAGTACTCTTTTTTTTTTTTTAATACTATTTTAGTACAATGTACCATGTTGTCATACGAGGTTTAGCGCAGTACCAATACACTGTAGATTCCTGCTGTAAGAAAATTCATCAATGTTAGACTTCTGTATAAATTCATTTACTCAATACTCGTGTTTCAATTTTACATCAGTTTTTCATTCCTATCCATGTTTTCAACAAATGCAATACAGTGTAGTTATTTAATTAGAGTTAAAATAAACCCAAATAGATTGCATGTTTATAATAATCATTGTCATGAGTTTCAAGACCCACCCAAGTCCAAGCATATGGATTAGTTTGTGCTCTTAAGGCTATACCTGTACATGTGAGGCAGACAGAGTGACTGAGAGGAAGAAAAGAAGCGTGAGTAAAAGAAACTGTGATTAATGACAAATGTACATACCCGTGATGCCTTCTGATTCCCCTGTTTCACCTGCTGTGTGACATTCTTGATGAACTTTTGTTGTTTGCTTCCTTTTTTATTTTTAAGCCCAAATGTTTTGTCCTAAAATCAAAAGACATGCCTTGGATTAGGAATGCACAAATAAAACTGTTATATCTAAATGTTCAACTCCAAACATATTTACAAACAGTCAGACACTTGGGAGTGTGAAAACATGAAAGCCACTATGCATAGTATTAGTAGTCCATCTACATTTTCTCTCCCCCTTCGTCTATGAAAGAGTCAGCACATACAATCAATGACACACACTCATGTATGACAGACAGGTGCATCACTGGAGTGTGCCAATAAAGGTGAATATCAAGAGAGTGAGGAGGGGAAGTATTTGTCGCTTAACATCCAGTCGCAAATTAGGTGCATATCAGGACAGTGTTGCTTAGACAAAGTTTACGTGATGCCACACATGGGACTGCTGGCCCAACATGGGCCTCAGTCCCACCCAGTCACGTTATACTGATCAAGAGAGTGAGGCATATTTCATGATCGAGTGTGTTTTGCATGGTGTGTGTCATATACTGTTTACTGTTTATGTCATGTGACAATGTGTAGTATGTGTTTTTTTACTATCACCTATGGCTACCAGTATCTAAAGCATGGGGTAACTTGTTCTACCTTACGTAAACTGGCAAAAGATAAAAATCTGTACTACTGTATTATTATATTTTTTCAAGATCTAAAAATGTGTAGGGAAGGGTGGAAAAGAACACAAAAAGAGTCTTTTAGATATAATGAGCATACCATAACTACCATAAATGTACGGCTATTTAATACAATCTGCTTCCCATAAGCATTGAAAAGAGGCATGTACTTTAGAGGAATCTGTGCTATCATAGGGCTGCGGATGCCAATCCCATGTACAGTGCACATATTTTTTTAATTGAATAATTCAATAATACTTTATTTCCCACATGCAAGCATAGGACTTTGTCTTGGTGTCACAAAATACAAGCAATCCAACAGTCCAATCCTAAAATTCAATGAATAGAGCAAACGTACAAGAGTTTTATCATTGCATGTATTGATAAAGACATTAAAGTCATATAATTAGGAATAGCACCTTTCACATCACATGCCTGGCGGTTGAGTAACCTCTCCCCCTTCCTTATCTTCCCTCCCACATGAGATTGCGTTCTTGCTGACTTGGCATTAACCAACCAACCAAACCCCATCAGCGACAACTGCAATTTAAGCTTTTAACTAGTATTAACTTATAACTATTTTGATTCAACATTCATTGCTGATTGTATCATCAATATGTGAAACAACGAAACATGCTGGACTGAAACGATTACCTCGATAATCTTCTCTTTTTGTTTATCGGCAGTTTTCTTGCTTGGCTCGTTCTTCTTTGGTTTGGGAGGCATTTTTCACACAGTAAATCCCATTAAGAGTTCGTAAAGAAATTGCACCAACACCTGATCCATGCACATAAATCCAGCGGAAGTTGCGCATATGCAGAGCTAGGCATCACATCTTACGTTTACTTGATTCGGACAATTTAAACTTTAGGATAGTTTGAATGGGTTAAAAATAAGACAGTTTACAAAATAAGGAAGCCTTTATGAGAAAATTGCATTTCGATCCCTGTGGTCACTGGTGAGCTGGGACTGGAAAACTAAAAGAGGCGAGGCCGTCGGTTAGCGAAGGGGAGATTAAAAGGTCTGCACCACACATGTAATGCAACTTTATTTCTATTTGGAAAATATATTGCCTAGTCTGGTGTATACATAATTATTAAACAGACCAACGTAGGTGAGCAGAGTGGAATCACTTTAAAAGTAGATCTTTGGAAAAAAACATAACCACACACGAACGGATGCACACGGAGAGGGGGAGAGAGAACGAAAAAAAGAGCAGTGGGGGAACACGTGCTAGTGCGATCACTGAGCCAATTGATTTCAACCACAGCCTTAGGGCTAACCGCAGAGGGAATGAAACTTCTGCTAAATCTTGCTTTCCAACAATGTTGAGTCGTGTACCGCCGACATGATGAAAGCAAGTGGGGATCAAGAAAAGGACTCCTGATGCATGGTATTGCGTGAGAACTGCCAGTCTTGCGAAGTGCATAGACAACACGTGCTTTATTGCCGTCTAAGAAAGGCTAAGTGCCCTTGGGCGCACACGCGTTGTGAGTTGCAGAAAGTTTGTCGCTCGAAATATCGCCAGTTGCATCCGCCTGCTGCCACCAGACAGCGCTATAGACCGTTCCTACTTACTGTCTGGCTAGACCTCGCCACAGACAGTACGTAAGTATAATAATCGAAGGACAGTGCTTTCTCACAGTGATTTCGCACATGGGGTCCTATTACTAACTAAAACTATGCGCCGATATATCACCAGACTGATAGCTGCAGTAACATAGCCAGTGCGGAGAGGCAAATTAATACCCGGGAGATGGCCGAATGCAGTCTGCAAAACGCTCATGCAGTTCCAGGATTTTATAGTCCTTGGCCACACCTATTGACTCAAACAAGCAAAAACCTTCCACACGGAAGCTCTAACCGCAGAGCTACACAAGGCCCCACTTTTACGTAAGGGGTTTTACGCGACCAGGGGTGGCTTGCATGAGCGTTCGTAGCTGGTTTTGCCGTCATAAGAGTGGTCGTAAGGTCCGTTCGCCCTGTGTATTTTACGTGCAAAGTTACGTATGGACAGGAGAAAAACGCTCAGGCAATTAAAGAGCACTTGTCAGACGTAGCTATAGCGCATCAGGTTTGCGCCTAGCGTTGGGCGGTCACCGTGGTCGTGTCGATCCGTGAGAAAAATGACGTGTTTTTACGTCAGTGCAGTTGATGACGACATTTTCTCGCGAGTTCGACTGTCTGTTGTCAGGATGCACCTCGTGCGCCTGATGGCTGGTAAGTGGTATGCCTGTAATTTTTGTAATTGCTCCGCTGCTGGTATGCATACCATCTTCCTGACAAGCACAAGGCAAAAATAAGCATTCCCTGTAGAGTCCACAAAACCTTTTCCGGGACACGATTTCCAATGGTTACCAGAACAGGCAGTGTTGCTGAGGTCAGACGAAGAGCAGCCAGTGGCAACCCGGTAACCTGTAGGAAGGGCGCAGCCAAGCAGGCAAACAGACAATCCGCATGCAGTCGCCTACTCAGAGAAGGAACAACTCACTAAGGGGTCAGCCGCAGTAGTCAAGCTAGTCAGAAAAAAATCCAGCGCACGTGGATTCACGTGCATGTCACGGCAGTCGGCCACTCCCCAGCGCAAGGAGCTCTGAGCTAGCGCTGCTTCACGTCCAGTCATGTGGGACCTACCTCTGACCCCAACACAGAGGGAACATTTCCTAGCAGAATGTGAGATTCTTTTAAAGGACAGCGAACATTCCCCAGCAGCTGCACAATTTGAGCTTCTTTCAAAGGACAGCCATTATTCTCTAGCAGAATGCGAGCTTCTTTCAAAGGACAGCGAGAAAGGCTTGCCGCGGCGCTGGTCCACAGCCGAGATGTCCCCAGGAATTCGGGCCACTTCAGTGCAGAAATTCCCTATCCGGGAAAAGCTGCAGAAAGATCGATGGTTTCCCTGTGATGAGGATGTTCTTAAGTTAGAAGACGGCAGGGATTGTGGCGTCATCGCGCAGCTGGGCAGCGACATCCGAGATCTGACAAGGTGGGTACGGACCTCAGACCACCTTCCTGTAGCCCTCTTTTCTTTGCATCTCAAGTCAGAAGAGTTAGCATGATCAGAGACTTCCGTAGTTAGTTCGTACTGTCTTCTCAATTCCTATCAAAGATTCAGGTCTTGCAAGAGACCTCTTCCATTTCATCCACCTGTCTGAGCAACTCCTTCTGTTTTTCTCTGTCACACCATCAGGTATTTTCCCCCATCCTCCTCTTCTCCCGCCCCGCCCCCCTCCCCCGGTTCTTCTTTCTCTTCTTCTATCCCTCATCCCCCATCTTTGTTATGTATAAAAACGTGGTCATAAGAAAACAGTTTAGAAAGTCGCAAAAACCATATCGTCTTCGTTGGAGAAAATAGTGTAAACTGGCTTGAAGATGATTATTTGAGACTGTGGTGGTGAAAAATCGTAGAACCGATGACAATCGTTATACAACTGCATGGCTTAGAAGCGTCTTATCCTTCCACATTTTGAAAATCCTGGTAGTTTCAACAATAACATGTGGATGTCCAGAAAACCAATAAAAAACGGGGGGGGGGAGGGAGGTTGGATGAGAAAAAACTCATCGGAAGAAAGGTTGTCCGCCGTGCACACAGACCGCTTGTGTCTGTGTCTCCAGCCAGGTCTTCGTCCCAGAACCGCTCCAGGAAACTTTGTCTGGCATGTCGCACGCCACTCGTCTTAGCAGGACCACGCACAACGGGGCCCTCCATACTCTTCCTGCCCTGGACAGATGCAGGACCGAGGTTTGTCAGTGGTTTATAGCCGTCTTTACACCACCACCACCACCACCACCACCACCACCACCACCACCACCACCACCACCACCACCACCACCACCACCACTGAGTCCAGAACACCTCTTCTATATTTCATTCGCAATCATATATTTCAAGCACAACTGTACTCTGATGTCGTGTTCCTGCTACTGCTGTTGCTGATTACCATGTATAGTTAACTTTGTATTTTAATTAACATCGCCACTATCATCAGTACTGTTATTGTTGAAGTTGACGACGATGAAGATGTTACAATTATATGCTTACAAGCATTCCTCTTTTGGAGCTTCCACTGATGAAGACGACACGCTGAACGATGAGCCCGAAGAAGATAGTAAACTCAGTGGTAAGCATGGGCCTACACACAACAATTTTCTGGGTTACATGTGTGTGCGCCTCATAAAGATGTCCATGTGTTTGTGTGTTTTGGGAACAGGGATTTACAGATTGTTTTGGCTGGTATGTTGGGGTGGGGAAGGTAGGGGTGATCTACGTTAAAGCAACCAGCTGAACCTATTTAATTCCGTACAATACGCCACTTTGCTGTTGATCTCCGCCAAAAGAGAACACTGTTTTTGTTTCTTTGTTTTGTTTGTTTTTGTTTTTGTTCGGTTAACAGATATGCAGTTAAAGAATCCTTCCTTTGTCGTGAGAATCTTGGGTACGAGCACCTCGCAGCAACCTGGGCTGGACTCCAAGACCACCGACGCGTTTTGTCAACACTGGCAGGAAGATGAGGCCTGCTTTTTGTCAGAACATGGCGTTGTGTTCTCGTCAGGTGAGAGCGACGTCACGTTTTCGTCAGAAGTTGATGTTAGGATGTCGCACTCGTTAGAAGGGGAAGAAGACGTTGACCAGGAATCATGGGACTGTCTCTCGGCTTGGGGCTTCAGACAGGGGGACGCATGCAGCGCAGAGCTGTCGCTGGCGTCTGAACCCAGCACCACACAGGTCTCGTCTGTTCCGCCCCAAGGGGCCTTGTCCCGGACTCGTCACGAGACATTCGAGTCTGCGTACGAGACGTGTCGTCCTGGCTCCCACGTCGAAGGTCTGCCTGCATCGCCGACGTCACCCCTACGGGACAGAATATTATTCGGGGAATCCCCGACTCCAAGAGTTCCCGCCATCAGACAGCCTAGACATCGCACTTCAGAAAAAGCCAAGGGAAGCAACTGTGACAATGACTCCCTGGCTCTAGCTGGGACAGTGAAGCCACCGCCCAGGACAAAGAGAGACGGGTCCACGAATGGAAAGACACGCGCTACCAGCAAGCTTGGGGTGTACGGCTGGAAACTCCCGTTGCTTTCTTCATCTCGAGCATCAGGTCAATATAGCGCGTGTATTGAGGTGGCGGTCTAAGGTTTCTGTCTTGTTTGCACGTGCATGCCTGACATCACCTGTAGTAGGATACTAGGTAAAATTTTCTCGTGAAATCTCTATCTGCATGTATGCACATTGTCACGACCCCAACCCCCGCATGATCTTCATTATCATCATTATCGTCGTCGTCGTCGTCCCCCTCCTCCTCCTCGTCCTCCTCCTCCTCATCATCATCAAAGCAACATCACCACTAACTACCACTATACACAGATTTACGTAGTTCTTGTTGCCCGTCCCTTCAGCCGACCCGACCAGCAATATTTTCTGCTCCTTGCAGCAAGTACGCCGAGGCGCCACACCCGGCTCAAGGCGGAGATACATGAAGACTGCCGCCTCCTTCCGTTAAGACACAAGGCCGCCACGTCCAGACACCTGGGCTTTCCAGGTGAGCCAGGGCTTCGCGTGGTGCAGAGCACCTCCGCAGTCCCGTGGCCCGCGGGGACCACAGGCCGACCCCTGCGCATCCAGCCTCTTCGGGGCCGCATGGGCTTCTCGACGTCCGACATGTAAAGAACCTCAGTCCCTCTTCTTTCTCCTTCCTCTTTTCCGCTTGGTTCTTTCTCTTCCTCATAGCAGCTCTTCTTCCTCCTCCGCGTTCTTTCTTGTCGTTGTTTTCTTCTTTAGCTGCAGCAATACTCATGTCAATCATCTATGCAGTGAGTAATGTCGTCAGAGCCCGCGACGCTCTCCAGTCATAATTATAGGCACTGTTTCTATTCGTCAGCTTTGGCTTGCTAGGCATTTGAATTCATTCAAATGCGTTTAAAACATCAGCTTTGGCTTAAGAGGCATGTGTGCCATTGTGTGTAAAACATTCGCTTTTCCTTGTGATGCGTGACATTTTATCGGAAACGTCAGCTTTGACTTATGAAACGTTTCTGGCAATATGTCGAAAACGTCATCATTGGTTTATGAGGCATTTCATGGCATTTCTGAGTACCAGCCCCGTGCTGTATTGTCGATTTGTGGCCTCTAGGTTCATGCAAATATGTTCCATGAAAATGAATAGTAACTGCCGTCTCGGCTTACGAGTTTTCTCGTTACCGTGCACCGCGCACTCGTAGACTGTAGGCGAGGGAGTAGGGGGAACTTGGTCTCCCTTCTCTCCCCTGCTCCAGATAAAGGTTTAGGTGTCCATGCCAGCTTTCCCTTTCCACTTCCCCGTTTCACATTGGTTGTGTTGTCTTAGTGTCCTTCTCTGGTAGAATCTTTGGTCTTGTGTATAGAACGAGATCTGCTAGGCTTTTCCGAAGAGGAAAGACACCCACATGTGGCGAGAGTTTTCACAGGACACACACCACACTTCTGTACCTGCAGGATGAGACTGTCCCCGGCAGCAACGAGATTTGACGTCTGCTCCTGATCCGCTAGGTCACGACACATGTGGGGGTCTTTTTCTGTTCGGAACAGCCCGGTACTGTTCGCTCTATTACTGCATTGCCCATGCAATACCTGCGCAGGGACAAAGGCCAGAGCCAGTTCGGACGCCTGCAAGTGTGTTGGACCGCGGCAGTGGCTCTCACGACGGCAGGCAGACAGCCGACTCCTGGACTTTAGGAACAGCACCACCTCTGAAGCTGTTTCCGCACACAAAACCTTAGTGCCGAAAAACAGCAACTCTTAAACTGCCAGCGATTTTACCCTTGACCCTTGACCCGGAGCTTGGAACTTCGAGCTATCGGGGTCCCACTGCGTCCGGAGAAGATGCTCCTGCCTGACACGAGATCCAAACACGCGATCCTTTGTATCTGTCGCAGTGTACAGTACGGGAGATTTCAATGCGCCTCTGGACTTGTCCCGCAAAAATAGAAGCGCGAAAGTCGGGACTTAGATCTAGCCTCTATTTTTAATATCTACGGGACCAGTAGCGTGTGACTAAAAAGCACCTAGCTCGGTCTTGAAAAATCAGTGCGTGCGTGCGTGCGTGCGTGCGTGCGTGTAGGAGGAAAACAAGGACGCCCGCCTAGCTTTTGTCACAGCACTGCCCCTCCTCGCCTTGCATCTGTCGGTGTTCTAGTCCTCAGCATGCTGCCTGTTAAACTTGTCCCAGCTTCACTTTCATCTGTGACGCTCGACTTCATGGGTTCGCGGCCACCATGTAAACACGCAGAACAACTGGAACCAATCAAATGACGAGCTCTATTTACGATGTATAACAAGGGGAGCCAATCAAATGGCGAGCTATATTTCGAAGGTCTTTCAAGGGGCGGGGGGAAGGGAGGGAGAGGGGGATGTTCCGAGAGGAGGGGGATTTAGGGGAAGGGGAAGGGGTGGGGTTAGGGTGGGGGCTAGGAGTAGGGGATAGGTGGGGGTTGGGGGAGGGATGGGGTGGGGTATAGGCAGTAAAGATCTTCCAGAAAACTGGAAGGTTTTCAGTGGTGACCCTACGAGATTAGCATATTTTACGTGATACTGTATTTTGATTGGCTCCAGTTATTCTGCGCGTTTTCATGCTCGTGCACCCGCTACGAGCCAGTCAATGAGTTTCTTTCTTAACCGGACGAAATGTGCTTCCTAGTTCGTCGATTTGGACTGTTCCGTTCACAACCAGGTTCGGCGAACTTGGAGGCGAATTTGGCCGGTTAAGAAAGCCTTTGAGACAGCACCCTCGCAACAGATGAGTTGCCTTTTTCAAGGGGTGGAAATTATTTCATTTGAGAACTTAAAACTCCGTGTTCCTTAAACGTTAGAGTTTTTGTGAAGAAGGAAAGAAAGCCGAAGCAGAATAAAGGAACCTTCTGAGCGTGCAGCTGATTAACGCGCCTAAGGTATACCACGTTCCATAGTCGCGTCACGCGCGATTTTCCATGTCGCGCGCCATACAGTATGTGAGAACTTTGTTACCCCCCCCCCCTCTGCTTTTCCTTTTGGTTTACCTTTTGTAAGACGGCCAGTGCGGAACACTGGATTTCATGTCGCCTCCAGTCTTTCTGTGTGGAAAACATAAGACTTGAATCCTCTTTCGTTCTTTCACTCTTTAGTTCTTTAGCATCTTCATCGACTGATTGTTTAATTACTTTTGTGCGATTTCTGGTAAACGTTTTGCTATATTTGAAAGATGTACATTAGGAATGCCATGGTCTTAATTTATATTAGTGCAATGTCTTACCGACAAAGCGCTAACATTTAGACACAATCCGATCGAGAGGTCCATCATATCCTGACATATCTTTTACACCGATTGTGTGCCCGACTGCCCGCATGCAGTGTGAGAGAGAGAGAGAGAGAAGGAAAGGCATTATCGCCGTTGTACTGGGAGAGAACTTTTGGCTGGTCATGCAGCGGATGAATTGAGTTACTTCCCTTGCACCAATTTCCTCCCTGTGCATTGGCTGCGTCTATTGTGTAACACACGGACGGAGATTACTTCTCCTTTTGTCCTACCCGTTTAAGGTTTACGTCATGTAAGGGCAGCAAAAATTAAAAATTAAGAGATAAACAGCAAAGTCTCCAAACACCATAATTAGAATAACAGCAGCTTAAAAGGAGCAGCCAGCAGAGACTGCAACAAGAGCGAACTGCCACAGCCATGGCCGCAGAGTGGCAAAACCCAGCGAACAGAAAATGAGCCTCCCTCCCTACCCACTACAGTGCGAAATCACTACAAGGTTCAAGCACTTTCCCTCCAAAACAATCGAATTTCTCAAAGAGTAATAACCTCTGACTGTTAATACAGTGGAAATTTTGAGTTACTTCCCTTGCACTGTTAGCAACAATGACATTGGTAATGTACCCCAACACACGGACGGAGAAACGCAGAGATACTTTGATTTGTTTGTCCAAAGTTTTCACTGTTTCATTTAAAAAGAAAAAAGTGCAGCCAAATCATTGTTCAACTACATGTACATGTACTGAGGGGTCTTTTGTCTGTGTTCACTAAAACCATGTTTCACCAAAACTAAGTAAACGTTTTTATGCTTGGTCTATGGGGCATGTTCTATTCCATCATAGCATGCAAGGCGATGTCGGATAATTTTAGATTATTGGCCGGGAAATCTCTCTAATTAACAGAACGGATTTAGTGAGTACCTAACGTATTGTAATGTTAACGGAGGTCATACTAAGCAATCTCTGCAAAACTTGTAATCAACGGAGTTTAAAGGATGAACTTCGGGAGGGGGGGGGGTGCGCGTGTTCTAAATTCCACCACGCTTCAATCACCACATACACAAATGACTTAGTTGAAATAACAGTTTATTAACCACACCCAAAAACATTAGGCCTGGAAGTTTTTAATCTACTTGAGTGTGTTATCATTGAAATCACATTGTGATCAAGAGAGCTTAAAATTACTCTCCGGTGGTACTTTTTAGTGTATTACTATTGGGATGATCTAATGGGTCATCCGAACAGTTTCGATCCTTTTTCGACAAGTAACTGCATGACCAGTTATGGGCAGATCGTCAAGACATCAGTTAATTTATCCTCGCCTCTGTCCTCGAAGTTCGCTGTCATCTCTTGTCGCTGATCTGACTTACGGATCCGTGTTTCTCATTTATGGCGAATTGGCCCGCCCTGCTCATTCCCATTTCTACATACTCCAATGCATGGCTGGCCAGGGATTTCAGATATGAAGATAAAACTGGATCAAGAGATAGGATGGCTCGAAAAGATATCCGATTTCCTGCTCATTGCTAGTGATCATAAGGATGATGTTAACTGTGTCCACCCGCCAAACTGAGACAGAATTCGGAGGTTGAGTGACAGCTTCGCGTCCTCCTGTCGTGTGCTAATCAGGACGGACATACTGATTTTAGTTATCTTTGAACTTCAGCTGGTCGTTTTGTTCAGAACTTTCTCTTGCGGTCTCTCTCTCTATCTCATTCACACACATATATACACGCACACATAAATGCAGGTATGTATGCACGCACATATAAACAAACGCTTGCATATATATAGACAGACGTTGGTACGTGTATTTATAAAATGCATGTAAGTTAGGCATTTGAACATGCGTTCGTCAAGAGCCTACGCACGCACATTATAGATCCACAAACGGGTATACACGTAGCGCACGACTATCGATATAAAGAACAAAAGGGAGAAAGACATACAAGGAGAGGGCGGGATAAGGAAAGAGACATGAATGAGGGGGAGAGAGGAATATGCAATATGTTCATTGGTTCGCTGATTGCCAATAACCCAGGTACGTTATTCGTATGCCTTTTTAAGCCTGGAACTGGGGGCACTCACAGCACATAGCAAGTGACCTGTTGTTGACGCTGTGGCCTGCCAGCACCCAGAAACTCACCTTGGAGCCTGGCACTCAGGCACTGTAGCAACACTTCTCCGAAGTGCCCTCGTCGAGACAAAAATTATTTCTTTTGCGGCGAACATCACATACGTGATTCATCGCCACATTATTTCGATTTCTGCCGTATCGCGTCAGCTTACTTTTAAAGACCTGCGAGGTCCACAGCGGGCAGAAGAATGAACCTCCCAGCGTTCGTTACCTCGGCCCACCTGCCTGCCCACCGAACCGACGCCCTCTCGTCAAACAGACCGATCGGGACCGTAAAGACACGCCTTTCTGCATGGGTGATCTGCTGGAGGCCTCTTGCGGTTCAACGACCGGACAAGTCGCCTCTCGTTAGCGAAAAGTTGTTTGCACGGGAATCGCCGTCCCTGCGCTGGGACCGTCAGCAACAGACCGCCCTCCATCGATTTCTACTACCTCCTCGTTCCCCCTTCCGCCCACTTTCATCTGGCGCTGAAATTCGAGGCCACGGATTCCTGCCTTGCTGAGAGTGCCGGCAGTGTGTTGCTGGGAGAGCGCTGAGACCCATCTGGCTCAATACAGTTCGACCCGAGCGAGGCAGAAAAGCGCTTTGGAAGTTCTTGCTCCTTTGTCTTCCGCGCTGTTGTTACCAGGGAAGCCGCTCCTGCTGTGGCGGTAGGTCACGCCTGGTGTTGACGTCATCACCGGTAACCGCTGGGTGACCCCAGCAGTAGCCGACCGGTCCCATGGCCCGGCTCGAGGTCAGTGACTGCAGCCACTGAGAGACTGAAATGGGCTTTCCACGTGATTTTAGTTCTTACGATCGATTTGTAGAAGACGTCACGTGGTGGGGATGGGGATAGTCCTAGTATTCCACGAGTTCTGCTGGGTTTTAGGTTACACCAGAGCAGAAAAATAACAGGAAGTAACAATTTATTAAGAAAAGGATTAAAAAAGGATAAAACAACGAGAGAAGGAAGAAAAGGAAACACAAAGACGGATTTGCAAACTCATTCTTCTGGTTTCAAACGGAAATAGAATCAGACCCAAGCAAGTGACACTACACGGATTACCCTAGAAAGTAAAACTTGTTTGTAAGTTAAGAAGCTAGACGACAAAAAAGCTAATAGAAAAATCATGTGTCCGGCCAAACATCTGTTCGAGAAGACGACAGGTGACTGGATCTGTAGACGTGTCACCCTTTTTGTCCAACCCGTCTTTGATTTGCACAGCTGTACCCGTGGCTTTATTCGCAGTCTTGCTTACGTGATCGACCAGTTTCCAGATCACTAGACTATATGCATTGATGTCCAGTCGTGTATGATGTAGTGGTAAACAGCTGGAATTTGAGGAATGTTGACTAGTCGCTGAATTTAGTCTAAGGTATGTCTGTGTGGCTTGCACTCTGCCACCCCAGCGAGAAAAAAGACAGTGCCGACAATTTCCGATTATTGGCTAACATTGTCTTCCAATCGCTGGGGCCTGCGATGTAGAATGCCCGATCATTCTGGGGATAATGATGATTTTGTAACGCTTGGAGAAAGCGTGAAAGAAATCAGGTTCGATGCACACTATCTTTTATTAGCAAAACCCTTCTGAAATACTGTGTATTCAGTTCCCTTGTTATGTTCACACCATGACGGAAGAAATTGATAAGACATGGAAACGCAGAAAACGGAAATCTGTAGATGTGATTGATTTACCAAAAAAGGAAAAACTAAACTTGGAGACACTGACCAAAATTTCAAGGACTTTGTGTGGGGGCAGTCCGACTGACTCTTTGTTCCATTGCCAGCGTGTGTTAGTGTATCACCTTGGTACGCTTACCGACCTCAAGTGCCCCTTACCTGGGCACGGTTATCTGTGACTGCCGACAATGTGGCTTACAGCAAAGATCCGCGCTATTTTTCTGAGAGCTTCTTTGTTTATAGGCAGTGGTATCGACTACAACTGAGAGGCATTTCGAAGAAATGTCAAGGATGCGGTGCGGTGTGGACCAGACTGCCTGTACGTTTCATCACAGTTTTACAGCACGAGGGACGCGAGCGAGGTGAGGTGGTGACGGAGCTGCTATGACGATCGTCGAAACTGACGTCACCGCCCGCTGTCGTCCTGATTCCTCTCGTCTAAAACTCCCCTCAGTTCATGGTTCGACGTTTTTCATCGCAGTGTCAAACATGATCGTCATAGTTCGCGGACTACACGTCGTGCAGTCCGGCTCGATACACGCTAGTCATTGAACGCTTAATTTAATTCCATAGTATGCATGCGCACGCATCCATCCAGGTAATTAAAGGAATAACTGGATATGTAAACAAGACAGTGTTCTGTCCTCTCATCGGCCAACCCAAGCAGGTAGAGAGTGGGGGGAGGCGGTGGGGGGGATTTTTGTAAAAAGTATTGATACCAGGCAAGAGTCATCCTTGCTCCAAGCCACCGGGACTCCCCCAGACCGTGGCTGCGGTCTGCACGCGAGGTACGAAACACCGCGTGCATTGGTGTCATAGCTGGGTCAGTAGGTCGCAATGCCAGCTGCAAGTGGGCCAAAGGCACGCGGGAGGGGACGTGATGGGGAGGGTGACGGCATTGAGGAAGTGAGAGGAATTTCTGATTGCTGTACGCTAGTTGGTGGGGTTACCTCTCCCAGGCACCTCCTCCCAGTGACAGCGAGTGTACACATGAAGGGGAGAGTGGTACACGTAGTGGGAACTCCGAGGCCATTGACTCGTTTTGCGAGGTACAGGCACGTGCAACTTATCGTGATATTAAAGACCTCGGGGCTGCGAGACGACCTGCAAGGGCAAGAAAAGGTGTGTGTGTGTGTGAGGGGGGGTTTGAAGAATTTTTAGTGATGTACATCTACTTATTTTCAGGTTTAAATATTAAGCTCTTCATTTCCACGGCGCTCCTTTTTAAATGTTGTATTATTTAGCGTACTGTTGTCGGGCTTTAAATAAATGTAATCTAAGGAGCTTGTTCAAAATAATCAGAGTGGGGGATCAGAGATAAGGGAGAGAGAAGATGCCCGTGCATGCTTCCTAATCCGTCTACAAAACATACTGCCCTCAAAAGGAGGGGGGAAGGAATACAGTGGAAAACAAAAAGTAACATATACTAGGTTAAATAGTTATCACTGTTATTTAATTCACAAGTTCTGATCAGTAAAAAAGTTTCCTCCAAAACTTAAACAGTCGTAACATATCCACCCCTTCAAATGAATTTTTAAAAAAAAGTAAAATAGCGCCCTTGACTCGCCCACGCAGCCCCACCTTAACGTCTAACCCACCAGGACTTTGAGCATAAATATTTATACTAGCACGATTTTAGTTTAAGGTATTGTTGCCGACACAGTTTCTAAAGAGTTCGCACTCGAAGATGCTGTCCCTTCTGCTTATGTAAAAGAGCAGCTGCTGCCGGTCAATTGCATTTTTGCAGTAGGTCCTGCTGACAACAATATGGGAAACACTAGAGCGCGACTGATTTCACAGTGTGGAAGCGAGGAAGCGGTGGTGGTGGCGGCGGCGGTGGTGGTGGTGGTGGCAGTCTCAATTAACGACATTGACCAAATAAAAAAAAGGCTTCGGAATCGATTTGCTGAGTAGTTTTCAACCCTAACAAAACACGTCAATTTCTCGTCGCTCGTGCAAGTATTGATGCCCCTGATTCCGGTATTTTGACGTACTGTTGCCAGCTGTGGAGTAAAACAAGCGCCTAGTGAAGCCGGCCTTACGGAGGGAGGTGCGAGCGGTGGCGAACTCACACCAGAACAGGTCAAACAATACCAAGTTGAGGTGAACGACCGGTCTTTCTCACCCATCCCTCTCTCCCTCAGTCTCCCTCTCTGTCTCTCTCTCTCTCTCTGTCTCCGTCTCTGGCTATCTCTCTCAGTCTCTGTCTCTCC
>SMGT01000957.1:50956-62684 GCA_004794575.1 Lanistes nyassanus | reverse complement strand
CACATTTTCGGGCTGTCGAATATATTTCTTTGGAGAACTCCCTTCATATCAAAGACTGTATTACAGTCCTACAGCATCACGATCCACATTTCCGCATGGGCACATGGTTTTTTTTTCTCTCTCTCTTTCTCTTTTCTCATTGCCTTCAGCTTTCTTTCTTTCTTTCTTTCTTTCTTTCTTTCTTTCTTTCTTTCTTTCTTTCTTTCTTATAGTCACAGTCATGCGTTTCTTACCACTGATCGGAGTCACTAAGGGCGTCATCAGTGAACTTCAAGGGGCCCTTAATTTAAATGTTCGTCACTCCATTGCCACTAAGCTTGTCATTATTTAATTCCGGCCTTTTGGGAGCATGGCCCATGACAGCTATGTCACGAACCAACCAAACGTTTCGTCTGCCATGTGGCATCCCCTGTAGAGACCCTGTTTGTATGTGGGTGTCGGTAGTCAGATTTTTGTGCGGTACACACTGCCGCTGATTTGCTTGAGAAGCGTTGTCAGTTTAATCACTGTCCTTTTAGCGTTTGATTTTTTTTGAAAGGGTTAGTGGATCCAACGAGACTTCCCAGAGGGACAATGTTTGGTGCATCTTAACCTCCAGATCTCTTGCCAGACTTCCAACTTGCCAGACTTCCAACTTGCCAGACCTCCAGTCGCAGGCCCTGTCAGAGGTCGGCCAGAAATAACACTGAAAAATAAAGGAGCGAAGCCCCATGAGGGGAGCTGCGAAAGGCGACGTAGCGGACCAGAGTACACACACAACTCTTGGCAGAAGCTGGCAAATGATTGATCAAGAAATCATCGGGCGCTAGAAACACAATCAACACCTCGGAAAATGGAGTCGAAGAAAAAAAAAATGGGTGGGGGCGGTGAGTGGAACAGTTCTCACGGGAGTGTGTTATGCCCCTTATTTCTTACGCGAAGTTTATCCTCTGTGTGCATTTCATAGTAAGAGAAAAACAAGTGAAGGGCGTAAAGTCAAAGAAAAAATGATTTTTATAAAGTGTTTTTCCTCCCCAGGAAAAAGGATCAAGATGAAAATATAAACCCTTGACTTCTTTGCACTGTTTTTTTTTTAAATGTCCTCTGACGTCTTCTTCTTCCGTCAACAGAAATGCGGAATCAAACAATTTTGTGTTTATGAAATACATCAGTTGCAATAATTATTCTGGCCCTTGTGGAAAGTGCTTGTCGCAAAACATCGGAGGTTAGATTAAATTTATACTTTTTGCCCAGTAGAGACACGTTGAACCTTATTTAACTGAGATTCTTAATTGCTTCAAATTAAAATCTTCGGTAACTATCTGTCGCGCAGTGATCAAGCCAACTCAAGTGCAGTGGTCGAGCTAAATATCTGACTCGTATGAAAAAGTATGTCGAACACAGAATTCTGACAACACAAAATTCTAACAAGTATCTTTCATCTGGCGCAATTCTCCGGTTGTCAGACAATGTCCATTACAAAAATTCATCTTGCTGCATTTCAATGCCTAAATTTAGATTATTCGTCAGTAATGGCAGTACACTAAAATGCGCGAACATTCCAAGTGCTCACAGTTTCGAGCGCTAGCAATTTGAGGTTCTAATAGGATTAATTACTGTTTAGGGAGACCCTGCTGTGGGGTTGTGTTAATTCTCCCCCCCCCCCACACACACACACACTCTTGACTGTTTGACAATTTTATTTACAAAAGATTGCCATTTATTTACAAAAGATTGCCAAAAGGATCGGTGAGGTGGTGTGGGGAGAGGGGAGGGGCCTCTAAAAGCATGAGAGGGGTCTCTTTGGTATACTTTATTTTTCAAAGTCACGTTATTTATTAATTTTAGTTTTCAGTCATAGATTTTTTCCTGCTCTTCTTGCTTTTGATATTTCTTAAAGCTCTTAAATTACATTGTGAATGTTGTTAAATCTTGCAAAATTATCTAAACTTAAAAAACAAAAACCACGGTATTGAAAATATCTCTTTTCACATGTAACAGAAGAACAAAGTTACTTTTGTTTTCCGTGACGACAAAAAACGGATATCGTGTTGAAGCAATGACAGTTCATAAATATACTGGCATTTATGAAGTACACATGTTTACTGTTTGTGTAAAAGTACATCTTCAGCTTGTGTGCGTGCGTACGTGTAAGCACGGGTATGTACGTGCAAATGCTTGCTCGTTAATAAGCTAGTACCTAGAAAGTATGTGTTTGTTAAACCCCGAATCGATGATGAACGATTTGCATTTGTTTAAAAAGGTAAAGACTGCAATTGAAGGATCGGTGAGGTGGTGTGGGGAGAGGGGAGGGGCCTCTAAAAGCATGAGAGGGGTCTCTTTGGTATACTTTATTTTTCAAAGTCACGTGACTACTATCCACAAAGCGTTCCAATGATGCCACAAAAAGAAAATTTCGAAAGGCTGTGGGCACATTCATTGTGTCAGACTAGGAGACATTGCGTGTCTGGGTGTGTGCGTGTATCTGTCCATGACTGTACATGTAATTCCGTTTCGTCTGTCTCTCAAATTCTGTCAGGCGCGGCGAGCCTTTTCCTCTTGAGGATGGGATGCCGCCCGGTGTAAATACAAATCCACGTCTATTATTGTAATTACAACAATATAAAAAAGAAAAGGTAAAATACAAGGTAAAAACAAATCACGTTTAAATGGTTACCGTGTTTTTAATGTGATGGATGGTGATAGGGAGAGAGAAATCTTGAGTACACTGTGTTCTGGGCTACCTATGTGTCTGTAGAAGCAGAGCCAGAAGTCATATAAGAATCTGAGATTTTGAAAGAAGAGAGAGATCTGATGATGCGTGCTGTAGGCCTATATGTTGTGTGTATGCTGTATTTATTTATTTTAAACAAGTCTATACTAGGCTTACTGGGGGGAGGGGGTTAAGTCGCTGTCGTTCTTCGAACATTCCTTAACCTCTTTCAAAATATCAAGACCTGTCCGCGCACAGATACGCACGCACCTACATGCGCGTGCGCACCTGATTGAATGTCCCCACAGGGCCTCTCCAGTGCCCTGTCGGCCCAGAAGTCAACTCGTGACCGAGTACCCGTACCCTGACCCACGTCCTTGAGTCACGCTGGGCGATTTGGGTCAGGGGCGGTAAACAGCCCCTTCTGTGCCCCCCTACCCCAATATCGTGTGCGGGATCGACCAACCGTGCGCCTAACCCTGTGACGTCAGTGCCGTGCGGTCGAGGACCCAGCCCCAACGGTTCCCCTCGCTCGACCATCCTCTTTACGGACCATGGTCCAGTGACCGCATACCCGACAGAAAACGGTGTGACTAGTTAATGACCTTACGAGGTCAATGTTCCTGTTTTTCCAGTTTATCTACTGGCCCCTCCGCCCTCCTCCCCTCTGTAGGTTGTAGTTCCGCCCTTTCCAACCCAACTGTTTTCTTGTGATATATTGCCAACAGTATGTTATTTCAGAATCCATGTTGTCTAACGTAAAAATTCATCTCGTGTTAGTCTATACGCTTCTCATCATCTCCCCTTTCTCTCTGTAACTCTCTACGCATATTTTGTTTATTGAACTAATGTTTCTACACGGAGCGTGCGAAAGAAATGTCAGGAATGTCTCAAATGCCGAACATGCTATGAAAAGCGTCCCATCCAGAAGCAGATGGAGTGGAGGAACGCACACAGCCCATATCACAAGCCATTCATGTCGTATCAAGGCCGCGCGAGGTTGACTCGCGGGAAGTGAGCCGAGGAAAGCCGAGTCCTCGCCATGATGAAACTGCCTACAGAGAGGGACTACGCGGCAGGGGTAGGCCAAACAGATCCGGGTGCGGGTGAAGTCACTCCAAGAGCTGTGTAGTTGGCTGTAGAGTTGATAAACCAGCACAATGGGGTATGAAAAAAAATAATAAAAAGGCAAAGTAATGACAAATACAAAGATCAAATTGAAAGCAGCAAAAGGTCTTACAATAAATTTAAAAATAAAAAAATAGAATTAATACATTTTTATTGATTGACAAACAATATGAGTTATTCAATTGTAAAAATTATTGAATACAAGTTAAAAATAAGTAAAGTAACTAGAAAATAAAAACAGCATTTCAAATCATTTTTAACATCTTTTTTTCAGTTTCAACTCATGGTTTTATGGCGGAGAAAAACAAAGATCAGCAATAATCCTTTTTCTTTAAAGAAATGTGGGAGAAAACACATTTTTGTTTAAATATAGACTCTTATTGACTGCATGCACAGGGTAGATTCTTTAATGAATGTATACACAGTGTAGACCTTTAATGGCTGCATACGCAGTTTCCACTTTTTTGATTGGCATAAGCAGTTTAGACTCTTATTGGCTGCATACACAATCTAGACTATTATTAAAGTTGTCAGCTGACAAGTCTAATTTTTAAAAAAATTAGATCATTTACTGTAAGATCATCTTTAAGAGAGGTAAAAACTTTATGAAAGAAAATCCATTTTTTAAAATTTACATTTCGAGCATCTTTTATTACAGCGAAAGCACGAATCATGGGTTCATATTGTCCTGCACGAATATCAAGTTGTTCACACATGATCGACAGGTGTTAGCTACCCGTGTCGGTTAAAACAAAGTTTACAAATCTGTTATCTTCTACGTGGGACAGAATAGGGACAGGCTATCTTTTCATCCTGCACGAGGCTACGTCTAATGTTTAGGGCTGATGCCATCGGCGCGAGATGTTTGAAGTCAGGGCATGCGCAAGGCCTAGGCTAGGGGAGGCTGGAGGATGTTTATACAAGGCTCTAGGTTATAGCTAGGGGCAGGTCAGCTCCGTTGAGGTCACAAGGTGAGAGACCTGCAAAGGCGAGGCGCGCATATCTACAGAGTTTACACCTGAAAGCATACCGCCAGAGGGGGAAAACAGTCACGTGACCTGTCCCTTCCTGGCGGTTTGATACCCTGCCCTCAGTGAGGGGGCGTGTGCCAAAAGGGCACGGGATATGTGGGTCAAGCAGAGGGCAATGGAAGTTCGGGTTTGGTCAGGTTATATTTATATTGCAAAAACATACTGTCTGCTTGTTGGCAGACTTTTTTCTCCACCCCTTCCCCCCCCCCCCCAGAAAACACACACATTCCGTCACCCGTGACATGGCCAGTTGAGGGTGATATGTTGGTGGAAGAATTATGGTGTTCAAAGAACACGAAGGGGATGGTAATTTTCAAAGACAAAGTCACGGTCGATGAACCCAGAGCCGACATACGATTGCATGGAAAGCGTGGGAGGGAGTGAGGGGCTGTAAGTAAACATAAACCAAATCTTTCGCGCGCGTGCTGCCGTGCCTGCTTGTGTGTGAGTGTGTGTGTTGAGAGAAAGAAGAGAGAGAAAGAGATACACTGCAGTAAATCGTGCGCGTGCACGTGGTATGTGTTGGAGAGAGAGATGCAGTCCAGTAGGTCATGTGAGCGCGCGTGTGTGTGATGGAGAAAGCGAGCAAACGAGAGAGAGGAATGCACGATAAGTCAGTGACCTACCCGAGTCGTGACGTGTCAAGGTGATAACGGAAGACCTGCATCTGCGGGCGATGAGGTTCGTAGGGGAACTCAGAGCATACAGACTACTGCATGGAAACTGGAAAGCGTAGGAGGGAAGGGGTTTGTAGGTAAACATAAACCAAATCTTTCCGGTGTGAATAATAAAAGGCGTCTGGCGTCATAGGATTTATACTTTGGGAACAAACGGCGTCAGAAAAATAAGTGCGTGCGTGCGTGCGTGCGTGAATGCGTGCGCGAGCGAGTGAATGAGCGAGGGAAGTAAGAAGTGAGGGAAGAAATATATATAGAGATAGGAGACAGAGATGGAGGAAAATGTTGCAACCTGAAGGAGATGGTTGGGAGGGGCGGGGGAATAAATTGAAAAAAAAAAGAATGTTGAGAGGCACAGTACTGTACTCTTACTTTGAACAGTCCAAATAAGTGTAGATTCACCCAAAAGCCAAGTTCGCACATACATCAAAAATGTCTTATGCTTGGGTCAATAGATATCCAGGGTAGGACACAGTCTGACAGTAAGAGGTCACATATTTCGCACTCTTGGAAAAGTTGCACAACTGTCAGTCGTCGCCTGTCTGACGTCCTCTGTCAGCACACAGCGACGATGTGTGGACTTCAAGTTGTAACTTTTCCTGGTTACCCGTCCTTCCTTTGCATACACCCTACGTCATCCAATCGTGAAGATGCCAACTAGGGAGTGCGCGTCCCAAACTTTATTTATTGAGAATATTCTGTTGCGGATGGTGGCCGGCGTAACCCTGCAACCTGTTACATAGTCTAGTGGCTATCTTATAGGACCTCTTCTCTATCTCTACTGTCTACCCTATTAGTGACACAGACGGAAGCCTGGCCTTCTACTATTCTCTAACTTTTTCCTGGCCGCTAAAGGCAGTGGCTTCTTCCAGAGTAAAGCTCCGTTGTACAGCTGCAGCGGAGGCGCGCGTAGAAGATAGCCCTGTGGCTCATCCTCCGCTGTGCCCCTCAGTCTTCTGCCTGCTAACTCCTGCCTTGGGCCTTCATGGTCAAAACTTTCTAAGTCCCATGGGCAAGCAAGCATAGCCCTATGGGCTGGGCGTAAGCACGAGCACGCTTCTTCCGTCTGTATCCTTCTCTCTCTTGATCTGATCTGATCCCCTCTCCTCTCTCAAGTCCCCCCTTTTGTTTTCCCTACTCCAACGCCCTCTACATCACATGGTCTATCCTCCGCATGTGCCTCCCTCCTTGTAAACAGCATCACGTGCATCTTCACTCATGAACTGTTGACAGACATCTCGAGTCTCCAAGCTGACCTCCCGGTCACTGCTGATGCAGTCGTAATTGACTGACACCATGTTGTCATCTGCTGTCCCTGACTCTTGCTAGGGAGTTTGGTTACCCTCCCCTCCCCAGTACATATTGTTCTCTGGGAGAGCACTAAATTTACTCCCTTGAACTGAGCAGGATAGTCTCTGCATGGTTTTAACTGAATAACCAATGCTAGTCTTACACTTGCCAGCTCTCAATTTCGTTACAAAGTGTAAGACGTGGCTAAATTGTCTTTTAACCGTCAGGCAATGGTTGCCTTTGGAAAAGTTTACATTCGTATAAGCTACGTGTTTGGTTTTTTTTAAAAAGTCATTGCCATATTAGAAATGCGATCGTATTGTACGATCGGCTGTTGACTGGTAATATACAAGGAGAAATTGGAGTGGGAGGGTGGGGGGCGGGCTTGGAAACAAAGATAGAAGTGAAAGATGAATTGAATATTCTTCTATTATTTTTACATAGACTCACCCCTTCCTCCCTCTGTCTTTAAATCACTCTCCCTCCTTCCCGTTCAGTGAAACTGCGATGAGGAAATTTTCATCGTCAAGTTCATTACACTCAAATTTCCCTGTCTTTAACTGTCACACCTTAATTTGTAGTATGCCAGTTTTATTCACTCTTCATCGCGCTATCTTCACTAGGGCAGAACTTTATATAAGCAGCGTCGATCGCTTGTTGAGAAAAATAATCAGTGACTGAAGCGTATGTTGAATAGTCACTTTGAACGAGCTGCCAAACCTTTTGACTTGAAGTTGTCGCTTCCTGTGCTTGAAAAGTTTTCATGCATTTAAAGCGCTTCAGGAAATAAATCCACTCAGAATTCATAGTTGTTTAAAAATAAGTGGTCTAGACGAAGTTGTTTCGGATCAGAAACAGATATAGAGACAAGACTTTCAGTGTGTGTATATAAATACTGAAAGGAAAAAGAAAGATGGGGGGGGGGGGATAAAGAATAGGAAGACGAGAAGGAGAGAGGTAAGGCAGAGACAAGAAATGGGAGAAAGGTTGGTGGGGAGAAACGGGTGGGGAGAGATGTGCGCAGAAAAAGGTTGGATGGAGGGAAAGAGAGAGAAGGTGGAGACCGGATTGAGGAAGACAATGAGTAGGTGGAGACGGAAAGAGTGAGGAAGGAGGGAGCTGGTTGGAACGAGAGAGAAAAAGATGCGAAGGGAAGATAATAAAGTGTCATTTACATGTTGCGACGTTTCCAGTATTGAACACAATGTTTACCATATACTGGAGGTGAAATATTGACAGGAAATGACAGGGCCCTCTTATGAATATTCATCATTTTTATCCTTTTTTTTCTTTTCTTTTTTTTTTTTTTTTGCATGGCTAAAACGTCGCTCTATTTTCTTGCCTGCTTCAAAATATTACAAGTGTTTCAGCCGATCAGAAAAATAGTGCTGTCCAGTGCAGAGCAGTCCAGTTCGTCAATATCATGGCAGGTCTGTCGTTGTCAGTTCGCTGGTCAGATGAACTGATTCTTCAGTTCATAGATCTTTGGGATATATCTTCTTGATTTATAATATTTTTTATCGCCCCGTGTCTACGTCTAATAACACTATCAGGATCTACCGGTCTCAACAACTCCACAAAACTTTCGTGCGACATACACAGCTAGGAACCGTCTGCATTCACTCGAGTCCTCCTCGGTTAATTCTCTGAAGAGACACGCCTACTCTCGAAATTAAAGTTGGTTTCGACAAGCAATTTATTGTTGAACCCATATTCTTTTCTTTCGTTTCCTTTTCTCGCACTCGGAATCAGATGTATAGGCGAAAATGACCGCGGTCTCAGAAGCAGCAGTCAGAACAAACTGTGCGTGTTCATCCATACGTTCGATGCTGGCATTCCCACGTCCCAGATCGATCGTGTGACGGTCATATGGCATGAGCTTGGGTGGGGGAAGTGGGGGTAAAAATGTAGGTTTCTTTTACAACATGTACGGAGCATGGTCGGGAATGTCGTCTATAAATGCATTGCTCTCGTTGAGAATATTGCAAAGTGTAAGTAACCCTTAAAACCGGGCAGCGGATGGCTGAGACATGAAAGAAGGTGGAGAGAGGGGAACAGAACAAAATGATTGCTGTCTGCACCCTACAAGACTACACCAGTCTCCCAGTGACCTCCTTGGCAACAGACCTTCGGAAAGGCGAAGCGGAAGTGCACTTCACTGGATGGGAAAAACTCGCGCAGAACTTCCCTTCTACGAAATCCAGGAGGCAAAATCTCAGCAGCAGCTTCTGTAAAACGACGGGTCGACAACACAAGCAGAAGATGCTTATCGTCTGCAGACCGCCCCACCGCCTCGGGAGCCACGCGCCCAGTCGAACCAGGCTGAAGGGTTCACGGGCTGGGAAGCGGGTCAGACCCCTCGGAAAGGTAGGCAGGAATACCGGACTAATTATAGGCTTACCCTGGGTGTGACCTCAATCAATAGAACGTGCAGTCAAAGGTCGTAACGTCAACAATTCCCAGTTTGGCGTTGGACCCACCACCTCAACCCCCTGTCCTGCCAGCACGTCGGATCCTGCACACCTGTCTGCCAGACATTTCAAGTTCCAAGGAACGGGCACGTGTTTGAAGACTGGTGCCTGACGCCACGCCATGAACAGGGCTTGATAGCAGTGGGGGGAAGGGCAGGGGATCTCTTTTCTTTTGTGTGTGCGCATGCGTGCGAGCGGTACTACAAGGCAAAAAGTTTTTACGCTGTTAGAAAATGGCATCGAAGCAGAAATTGCTTTAATTCGGAATTTACATTTATAATTGCTAAGCGATGAGCAAATATTCAATACACATAAAATACCACGGATTCTCTTTTACCACTCCCCAATTTTCTGCGGACTATAGTCTGTGGAAGGTTGCTGGTTCGAGTCCAGGAGTGGTCAATGAGTCTCAAGAACATCAAACTGCCTCTACTCATTGGTCATCTTACTGTTGCCTGGTAGATCAAGTTTTGACAAAATTAAATCCTATTTTTGTAATTGGACGTTGGGCTAGTTTCCTTCCACCCCAGAGCAAGGAAAGCCATTTGTGGCATTAGTGCTTCGACAAGTAACGTCATTGTTTGCGTCGAGCTGTTGTTAATGCTTGTTTGAAGAGAAATTTATCGGGCGGTTCTTCATTGCGGTTATTTTTCATATCATGGATCGAGGTGGCCGGGAGGGGGGGGGCGGAAGTGCTAAGGATATGTTTTGGGTAAGGTCCCTGGTTAGCTCTGTGGTAGAGTTAACGGGACTAGCGTGTGGAATGTTGCTGGGTTCGAATACAGGAATGACCAAAGACTGTATCATGGAGTTCAACGTTGGATTAACCCCAGACTTAAACACCTCCCAGCTCTACCCCAGATTATTAAAGCTAAGGGTTCTCCCCCCCCCTCCCAACACACACACACACACACACACACTTCCAAAGTGCGAAATCACTGCGAGATGGAAGCCCTGTTCCCCTAAAATAACCGACCAAACAGCAACCTGCAAGACTGAGAGGAAAACAAAGAGCCGATACGCTGGCCGTATTTGGCCATGCACCCAAGGTGAGATTTAAAGACGTGCGAGGAACGCAAGCATCCGCTAGGACACTACTCTAGAACTTCAAGATCCAAGGCCCCCACCGGTACCTCCCTGCAGGGTGTACATGGAGATCAGAGGATATTCCACCTGGGTTAGACCCAAGAGACTGGCTATAGTCACTTCTTTCACGCGGGCTCAACTTGTGCGGCATGCACATGCAGGCACGTTCTGGTCGTGTAAACACAGGGCCTACAAACCTGACCCTGTTTTCCATTTCCTGATAGTGAGCCGTGCGACCGGATCAGACCTGCCTACCTGACTGCACGCCCCTACTTACCGCAGCAGCATGAAAAACACATGCAAATTGTGTCGCGTCCGGGCGTTCACCTGAAGAAGTTGAGCCAGATATGGGCGTAGATTAGATGCTGTTTCGGATGAATGTTTTGACTAGTTTGCATATGGTAATTATCTCGAAACCAAATTGTTTTTTTAATCGTTCTTTTCTTCTCTTCTTTATTAATTTGGTATCGTGATCCGGCCGTTGATTTTGTATATGATAACTATTTCGAATCCAAACTGGTTTTTAATCGTTCTTTTCTTCTCTTCTTTGTTAATTTGGTATTATGACCTGGCCGTTGACTTAAAACAAATAAAACAACAATAATGTTGTTAAATTCAGAATGCTCGTTGCTGAGCTCAAAGATCAAAACATAATTGTATAAATTGTTCGTGTTGGTCAGTCTCCGGCATGCGCGCTCTAACCGTTGCATCTTATGACTGGTTGAACACTTTGTTGAGTTAATTTTATATATTTAAGGCTGATCAGAGAGGTGCGGAAGTGGAGTTAAAAGGACAAGAAAAGTGGAATCAGGGATCTGGATTTCTTTAGAGAGTTGGAGCCCGCAGTGGTAGCCATATTGTAGTAATCACTGCCGTAAGGCGGAAGGCGGCTGTTATCGCTGCACAGACAGCGATATGTTTACCACAAACTGATAATGACACCGTTTAGCCACGCACCGTAACATCTAGTTCGTAGCGCCAACTTAAGACGACAATTCCGTACACAGATACCACTGTAACTGCGGTCCTGTGTAGATAAACCCTCTCAAACTTGCGATGCTTGAAATCTGTACTGTTCCTATCATTCTTGCCAGGGGGGATCATGGTTCTCTTGAAGGGGAGTGGGGCAGGGCCAACAAAACGATGAAAGCCAGTATACACCTTAGCGGCTGTAAGGACTGGTTGAATGTAACTTGGCCATTTCTAAGTGCCGACACAAAGCCGCAATACAACATCCACCTCTCTCGCTCCCTGGCTCGCTCTCTGGTGGGGTGGGATGGGGGATAGCCCCCTTGGCGAACGCCTACTCTGCAGCCTTCCTATCCACAAGTTTCCGCACGCCATTTGAGGATA
>SMGT01000957.1:0-45536 GCA_004794575.1 Lanistes nyassanus | reverse complement strand
TGCCGGATGTGGTTGCTGCGTGCACCCACCCCCAACTCGCGACCACCCCTTCCTTCAACCCTTGCTACCCCTTTGTCTCTTTGATTCCTTGTCGGTCTTATTTACTCTGCGTCTTTATTTTCTGTTTATCTGTATATTTCTCCGACTTATTTTTTTCTGTGTCGGATATAACCAGTGTATATCATATTATTCTCTTAGACAAGTGCGCTCCCGAAAAACTTGAGTAAACAGGATTTTTCTGGGACACCCCCCCCCCCAACAAAAAAATCTTATCGACAATGACTTGCCCTAAAGCGCGATTTTGCGTCTCGAGGTTGTGACCTGTGCGGGTCAAAACCCGAGCAGACCTCACGAGGTCACTAGGGTGAAAGGTCACTGATGTGTTCGAAAGACTCGACTATAATCGACAAGCGACTGACTGCCCATGCGCCAGCTGGACATGCATATTGACTCGTGGGTGGATTGTTCAGTCCATACATTGATAACCGGTCCCCACCCTACCACAGGGGGAAAAATCACCGTATGCAGGAAGCGCTTGCCCTTAACAAAAACCACCAACCAGCCAAGCAAGCAGTCAGCTAACCGAGCAAACAGCCAGTCAGCCAACCAGCATGCGTATAGGTCTATACACACTCGCATAGGCAGACTCTTGAGAGTCATACTCATCCTCTTTACACCCCCTCCCCCCAGGTGCCACATATCTACCCTTCTACGTTTTGCATCTCCCACTCTACGTGCTACCTCAACGTGGACAACAAAGTCCAACATACGCACGGCCGGAAACATGTTTGCAATGTCTTAGTATCACCTCGAATATATATCTAAACGTCTTGAGTCGTAGACTGGTGATAAGATGGCGGGATCCGTAACCTCAAAGCGACCCCGTGACCCCACGGTTAAGCCCGTGTCAGAGCGACTGTGGAGGAAGGATCTTTAAGCGTGTTTACTACACATAGTCCGCGCTTGAATCGTGCAAGCTTCAGAGACGCGAAGGAAGACTTCAGAATGGCAGTGTGTGGTCTCTTCATATATTTACCGTCCGTAGGAGGTTACCATAAGCTTGCTTACATGGCGAGATCGTTTCAAACAACACAATTTAAACATCTGGTTCTGCCATGAAACACGTCACTTTGACAAACAGCTCAAGTATAGATTACAAGTTACGACCTTTTAACATGTACCGACTGTTAAATATTGTTTAGAACACTAACTGTTGTCACAGACGAACGTGAAACATTAAAACCCGTACTATTTGTTTGTCAAACCCTTGAACTCGGCATGGACACTCGTGCACCCAAGGGGTTCTTAAAGTACGGTTACCTGAGACTGTCTAGCGGAAGCTAAAGATTAGTGGTTGTGCATCCGCCCTGAACCCCTTCTTGAGTGTTGTCTCAGGTCCTCACGGAAACAGTAAGCTGTAGCATAAATTATAACAGGCGGGATGTCTGCAATGTGCTCCGAATATTGTTCTAGTTACTCCTAAAAGGGTGCAAGAGTTAATCGGTTCTCTTTCCGCTGAGTCGACTGTGGTGCTCTAGGGGATGGAAACTCGGATGTGTAACACTTTGACATAAGATTGTCTTTGCTTGTTTGTGTATCAAGTTGTGTCCAAAACCAGTTCAAGTTCACCTGTTTCAGGTCAGAAGGTTCCAAGGTTCAAGTGAACATTAACATGCCGGAACCTCAGAATGTAACAGACGCATCCCTGGAGCGATTAATTATCTTGTTCTACAGAAGTTAGACTACGAGCGAGAGCAGCATGTTCCTGTCTTTTGTGTGCGTGTCGAAGGACGGTGCGTACCACTACCATACACTGTCATCGCCAGTGTCAAGAAATGAGGAGGAACTGCTGACACCTGAAACGTTTTAAGACTCAAATCACCCGAACCATCACCAGCACGGAAACACCACACAACGCAACGCAAGCAAAACTATTAGGACCAACCAGCAATCTTTTTCATCGATAAATCGAGCCATTATAATTTTAGTTTAGATGACCAACAAACACAGCCTCACTGAACGCGAACCGGTGAAAAGCCAACAACTGCCACAACAAACAGCGACTCGCGCTCTATCGGCTTGTGACGCACAGTAGCTGCGTGGTTCTTTAGCTTTCCTTCAGACAGTACTATCTGTATTTGATCCAGTCCCAGAAGAGGGAAGATGTACTGAGACATACACGCTCCTTGCTAACCAAGACCTGGCCAATACTGTTTCGTCATCTTGACTAAACTGACGTTTTTCAAAACCAGTCACTGGGTTAGTCGAATAAAGTTGTGGTGACGTACGACACTGACGTAATTACCAACTGACGCAATACCAGTTACTGGGTTAGTTGAATAAAGTTGTGATGACATACAACATTCTAGCCGAGCTTACTTCAGTGTCCTTGTTCTTACTGCCTAAACGTGAGTGGTGAAAATCCTCCTCTATCTCTTCTAAAGGACATATTGGAGAGAATATGTTTCCTCTAAGGATATCTAGATAATTGTTGCACTGGGATATTATTATTATCACTATATGAAATCTTAGGGTAGATGAAATTCGTTAATTATAGCACTCTCCACTACCAACAATGCGGTAAACTACTTTCTATATCGCCTCTAGCGCAGTGTAATATGTGTAAGTTCGTAGCTGAAAAAAGGTCAGAATCTTCAAACATTGAGTTGCAAAATGGAGATCCAAACATTTGAATTGTTTATTGATGTAGCTACCCAAGGCCCATGAAAGTTCGAGAGTTTAGTGTGGAACAAAAAGTAGGATGTTCTTCAGAAAAAAAGTTAGTGATGTTTCCGGAATCCATAGCTTAAGCCGTTTTTCAATTTACCGAAATAACCGAAGAACAAAATGCGCAGCTCACTTCGCGATGTTGATTTCAGGAGCAGATCCATTCAAATATTCACCCGAAGAGGTCGGGGCGATGTAAACGTAAGCCGATTCTATTGCTGTGAGTTCCGCACTTCCACACAAAAGAGCTACCAACCTCCAGCCAATCAGGGCGAGCTGCAGACACATCGCGGAGTCAGCTTCGGACTTCACACAGCACCAACAGAGAAGCGCTGAAACCAGTTCAGGTACTTCGCAATTCCTCGTTTTTCTCTTCGCCATGTCCAAACTTCGGCGAATGTAGTCGATCCTTCGGTAGATTAGAAAACGCCTTTAGCTCAGCAAGTGTAGTGTGGTGCTCCACGATTAATTTACTACAGGCAGTCAGGTGGATGAGCAAAGTGTTTTACAAGGCGAATAAATATGAGACTCGTCAACAAGAGCGTTTTCATCAGGAATTTAGGGAAATGAGAGATGCCATGAAAAAAGTCTTTAGTTTGCTTATAATTAACACCACATGAGAAAGAAGGCCAGTTCCAAACTGTAGACTGGTCTTGTACAACTACTGGGATGGGTTGCATGGGTCTTTGTGTCTCCTGTCCACCCATACAGGATCCAGGCGGACCTTACGACTGCTCACGCCAGGAACAGCAGATACGACGGCTCCTGCAACCAGCCCCAGTAATACCATACATAATAACTGTCACCCCCTTTCGTCGTTCCCCTCCCCTTACCCCACTGACATATTGCTCACTGAGTGGGAGGTCGAGGGTGGTTGGTTGGGGGAGGGGGGATAGGCGGCGCTGATTTTGTTGCACAATTTTTTCCATAGAGTTTCCAGACATTCCACGTGGTTAAAGATCCAGACACACTTATGGATGACTGTAGCAATACACAACATGCACAATTTGTCACTCGCTCTTATGGATGACTGTAGCAATACACAACATGCACAATTTGTCACTCGCTCTATCACTCTGATTTTTGTGGTGAACGCGCGACCTCGAACTTCTGACCTTTTGACCCTTTCAACAACTGCTGACTTCTAACAATCCATCTTCTTAATTCATCAGTCTGACGTCTGCGACCTGACAGTGTAGGAAAGGTCGGGAGTCTTGTCTCTATGTTGGTGCGACTTTCATGCGACCGACTGACAGTATAAGCTATCACGTACATATGGGCCGAGTATCTCCCTAAAATGTGCCTTTGCGGAAACAGGAAATATACATATAGCATGCGTAAATGTTAGCAACAATTTGACATTTAAACATGGTTTATTATATACAGCATTAGAAGATCATTTTAAGGATCTAAACAAAGCAAAAACACTTTTTTTTACTGGAAGGTCTCCCCCTCCCCCCCCCCACACACACGCCCAATCCCCTTCTTCAGAAGTGATTTGAAGAAAGGACAGAATCTCCATACTTCTTAAACTCTCTAGGCAAATGGGCAAACTTTGATTGTGTAGTTACTCAAAGCTCATGGAAGTTCCGTAGGTTAGTATTTGAGAGGCGACAAAGGATGTTTTTGGGTGTCGTTTCTGGAATTAATCGCTATAGCAATATCCTCGATTGCCTCGAACCTCCACGCGGTTTTTAACCCACACACACTCATGCCATAACTTGAAATGTAAAATGAAATGTTAAAAAAACGAGTAAACTTTATTTAATAAGTCCATTCCGATATTTTATAGGTTTCCTGGGGTGGTGGTGGTGGTGGTTAAGACAGCCGATTCGTGGGCATTAAGAGTTTAAGAAAACCAAAATCTTTGGCGAAAGAACATTTTAACTCACGAGGATTTTTAAAGACCCATGCAATGTCTTTCTTCCTAAAATATAAATTTGAAAATAAAAAAGCAGACCTCACAAAGCCCGACTTCAAGCAGGAACTGTAACACAAAGGAACTCTTACAACTTCAGGCTGGCATATCTCTTCCTGTGGCGGTCAAAGTCACCGGAAGAAATGTTGCAGCCGGAAATTGTAGGAACATCGATGATCACAAATGATAGTGTGTGCACAGCTTCTCAGAAAGCTAGCAGGCTTTCGCAAAAACTGCTTTTAATCCTGCATCAGGCACTAACATATCGGTCGCAAGTAAATGTCATTTATTTCTCGAGTTTGTCTACAGAGGAATCTTAGGCATGGAAAAAAGGAATGGAATGGAAATATTAAACAAAGAACAAAGACTTTCTTCCAAAACTTTCAGACGATGTCAAAAGAGCTGTTCTAATTTCCATTAGTCTCTGGGTCCACGTTTGACTCTCCACCAAAAGCACGCAAGAGACTATACATTCTTAAAGATGCTAAAGAGACTGAAAAAAACGAGACAAAATAACTCTGCATGCCTGCTGCTGACTGAGCTTATAATAATGCGACCGAAACAGTCACTATTCTGTCTGCTAGTAACGACCCTGATTTTTTTTAAAAATAAACGTTTATTTGTGCAACCAAAGTACAAAATATTGATACAGCCAACTGCAGGGCCAGGCAGCAAGCCAGCTTATATAAGCCTAGACCTGGCTAGGCACAAAGTAGGAATACTGATTTCTGGGTCTACTCGCTGTCTTCAGCCAAATCAGGAAGACCTACACCATCCCCTCTCTATATACGTAGTCCTTTGTAGACAAACTGTGCCACATGGGACAGATAGAAACACTGCCGTCACTCTCACATGCCCTGCACGAGGCGGATGTCTTAACCTTTAGAACACTTATTCGGACCTGTATGTAGCCACGCAGCGGCTCGACGAGTACTGTACCGTACAGTGCAGTATGTGAAATGCAGTTCAGTTCAGTTCAGTTCAGTTCAGTTCAGTAGAGCAGAGCAGACTAGAGTACAAGACCCCCTCTCAGCCCTCTGTGCTCTAACGGTTGAGGTGTCCGCGGGAGGCTGGTGCTTCACGCATGGCCGAGTCATACCTAGGACTACGTAAAACTTACCTAAGGCTTAAAAACTGACAATCTATCAGCTGCCCTGCAAGACCATTACTGGGACTGCTTGTCAGAATAATGTTCGGGACTGAAGCCTCTGTGCAATTCAGCTTGGCAGCACGTTACTTTGTCTCGCGCAATACTTTCCTCATGCGCACCTGTAGTTTGTGAAGTTAAGCAACAATTAAAGTACTCAAAAATGTCCAGTAGAATACAATCCGGCGTTACCTCATGCTGTAGACAGCTTATATATATATATATAGTCTAACAGGTAAAAACAAATCTTTCAATTAACAAGTCGTCGTAAGGTCTGGTTCTGGCATGTTAGATGGTGAACGGTCCATCTTCATTAGATATCGGTAAACTGACTCATAAACTGAAAGAATTAAGTGTCCCATTGTGCGATGATGCCTTCGGTTGTCGTACAAATTCGAATGCAAGTTCTCTAATGTCCGTCCGTCCGTCCGTCCGTCCGTCTGTCACTCACACTCTCTCTTTCACACACACACACACGCACGCACGAACGCACCCACGCACGCGCGCTAGCAGACACGCACCCCTGGTGCACACAGTTCAGTACAGGACCACCGCGGGAGTTTCCCTAGTGTATACATTTAGTATTTTAACAAGCTGTAACGGACGGTGAATAGACAGTGGCATGGTGGCTTTTCTTTCATCGGGTTTTTTGGGGGGATTAAGAATAAAACAACAGCCGGCACCACCTGACGCATGTCACAGACTGACGTTTCATTTTATTCAGACAAGTTGTTGTCACCTCAACCGCTATATTCATTTCATTTTCTTGTATCCCAGCAGAGCACTTTAAAAAAACAAACGCGTAAACGATCGATGTCTGCTTCTCAAACATGAAAGTTAATCTCCTAATGAGGAGTTAAGCATCTTTGACAGTAGATGGACAAGAAGAACATATTTGTCCTGCATTAAAGGAGCTGTTTTTAATTTCAGCGAGCTGTTATTGGGATGGCAAAGCACGCGGCCAAACGCATACTTGAACCACAGTTGACCCGCCAACAAATAACACGCTGTACATGTCGGTCAGGTTAATGCGAACGCACGGTACGTTTGCGCAAGCAGGAACTGAACACTTGCCAGCACTTCCACAGTAAGCCAAGGCAGTGGTCTTGTCTGTCCCCTCATGTATTTTTAAAGCAAAAATATAACGTGAAAGGACTGAATCTCTTGCCGCATGGTCACTCTTCTGGTCCCTTTAGTGTTATCAGGAAAGTGTCAGAGACGCCAACATGGGAACAGTCTGAATGAAGGTTCCCCCCCTCTTTTTAACCCCTTCATTCATCTCTTCTTCCTTCTCTTTCTTTCTTTCTTATCCCTAACGTCCGTGCATACGCACATTGGTTGTGTGCATATGTGGTGCTTCGTGTGTGCATGGTGCGTGCGCGCGCATGCAGGAAATAGGAGCGAAGTTGTTCAGCAGCCATAGCTGGCACAAAGAGACCCCGAAAGTGGCTTACTGAAAGTCCCATGAGAAAATCTCAAGTACCGCCCGACATGCGGACGGAAGACAGCGCAACAGGTCTACGTAACACGCGAGGAATTTCCAAGTTTTGAGATATATGTTAAGGCCTTAGACTGTCCTAGTTCTGTTCGTTGGTCCTCACCCTCTTCTCCCTGCAGGCACACAGACGCCTCCACGTACGCTTAAGCACACGAATCATCCTCTGTGTACAGTGGCGCGCACGCACTTACACACACCAACACAACACAGTTTCAATGGAACCAGATTACACCCACACGCGCACACACATGCACACTCACCCAATTTTATTTCTCTCTCTCACACACACACACACATCACATGTAAGCATGGCGGCAAACTGTGTGCATGCTTTGTGGACCTAAGAAAACCGTTTGATTCTATTTCAAGGAACTTTATGTTTAACATTCTTTCATAAAGACGTCTTACAGGTAGATTTATAAAACTGTTGAAAGGTGTTACATATCTGTTATATCTTGTATATCTACAGTCTTACTGTATGCTTCAGAGACTTGGGGTTTCCATAGAGCAGATAATACGTCCGCGCACAAGTTTGCAAAATATATTTAAATGTGCCTTTAAAAGCACCCAGTAAACATGTGTCCTGAGAAACAGAACGCTATCCAAAATATTTCAACACCACTGTTCACTGTAAACAGTATTGGCTTAAACTGATACAAATGTGCAACGAATTATTACCCAAACAAGTCCACTACTGATGAAAGGAGCATCATTAAGGAGATTTTTTTTGGGGGGTGGGGTTTGTTTTTACAAAAATCCAGATGCTGCTTGTCCATATTGTAATAACAGTAATACTGAAGATGAGAGGTACTTCATTAGTGAATGTCCACTGTATGGAAATCTTAGAAAAAAAAAGTATTTGCATGTAGCTGTCAAAGAAAGTAGAGTTTGTAGTAGTATTCAATGTATCAGCATGGACAGTTCTGGAAAATAAGGAATTTTTAAAATGCTCTGAAGATTAGAACTGTGTTTATGTCTTTGATTGGGTGCATAGTGACGTGTTGATGTTACCTAAGATTTATACTGATGGCCGCGCTGTGTTAAAGATTCCTCTGTATTGTAACCCTACTCCAAGAGGCCGAATAAATAAACATCTTGCCATTGAGCATTATATCCATTCCCCTCTGTGCGCCCCAGGCAGTGCGCGGGAAGATGACCGAATGGAGTTTACAAAATGTATAACTCCAGGAAATAATCCTTGGCCACACCTGGATTCGAACGACCAAGCTTCCGCCTGGGTGACCTGCGGCTGTGGGGACAGACTTAACACTCCTCATGTCCTGCTAGAGTGTAGCCTAAATAGCCAGGAGAGGGATAAACTTAAAAATGCTCTGCACAATCTAAAACTTAACTTCAGTCTAAAATGTCTCTAAATCCTCCCAAAAAGATAAGACAATACATAATGGATTTGACAGCGCAGGTAGTAAACGCCCATCCAGACGTTAGATATATTTAACAACAACAACAAAATAAAAAGGGGGTAATAACCATTAAAATACACCAAGTAAACTATAGGACAAGCGTAAACTGTACAGCACTAAAAGTAACCGGCGAACACAAGCGTAGAGATAAACAGAATGTAGGCATAGGGCGACAGTAGGGTCGACCAGCAAGCGCTCCGCCACTCAAGCCACAACCAGCCACCTTCCTCCAGCAGCGACAGTGAACCAGGAAAGCAACCACACAGCCACCACCAGCCCAGATCACCAAGCCATGGCCCCCTTCCCTTCCCCAAGCTTATTGCCTTCCCCCCACTACCACCCCAGTGCGAAATCACCGCGAGGTGGAAGCACTTACCTTCCCAAATCAACAACAACAACGATAAAACTCGAGTGGCCGATAAGCGAGCTTAGCAGTCACGTGACTGCTTGTAACCGTCTTGAACCAATCAAAAACAGCGCCGACCTGAGCGGGCGGAGCTTATCCCCGCGGTCGCTTTAATCCAGCTGATGGGCAGGAACTGAAAGACGAGACAGGCAGACGAAAATCCCGCATGCTGGGTCGAACACCCCTTCTCTCCTCGACACCTCCTCCCACCCCCGCCGTGCACACTAAACAAAAAGTTTGGAAAAGGCTTTTGCGTTATCATCGACCTGGCCTCGTTGCAGGTAGCAGGTGTTCTCATGACTGCATTAACCGCAGAGCAGTTTGACTATACCGTTATTGTCCGTAATGAGGTGTACAGCAGTGCCGAGGGAAAACAGTGACCCCGACAAACGAAGAAGATGCGGAAGTATTTATTTTTTACATTTATTTCCGGTAGCATGTCAGTTTCGCACGTTAACAGGACAAACAGAAAAGCGTATGTAGGACGCTGTTTACAATTACACTGAATAGCGTGCCAGCAGACACACATACACAGCTATGGTCACAAAGGTGAGCCATGCAGTAACTCCCACGAACACGGAAGCGCCCATGACCTCCACTCTCGTCAACTATTTTAAGCAATAACGTGCACGAGAATGACCCCTCGCGCCATCGCCCGTCCTGGTCATGTTGCACAAAGCAGTGCCTTACAGCCTTTGACACCCAACTTCATTGTAACGATCACACAAAGTCATGTCATATCGCTGAGCTGGCGGTGTGACATCGGTAAGACTCAACGCAAAATGTTGTCCGCTTGCGTGGACGCGTGCGAGTCTGAGTGTATATACAGGTGCTACCTACTTCATTTGTATGACGTACTGTCTATATGGGGTGGTGGTGAGCGGAACTGAACACGTCACGCAAATAACCCGAGTGACAGCGTGCGGAAATTGCGCGATGGCTAAAGTACACAAGCAAAACACAGTAAGGCATTATTGCCTCCTGGCACACCAGAGAGTGAGTCAATCTGTATATAACATATGCAGCATGACACATTTATTCTAGAAAGTACGCCACAGCACCCAGTTTCTATATAGTCATGAACCCTGCTATGATGGCTTGTCGTCTGGCAAGAGGGGCTTGTGAGACGATGTTTTAAAGACACGAGGGCTGCGAGAGACGCTAGCTTTTCATATGGTGACCTCTGTTCTCCTACAGTCAAATTTATAAGGTCGATCGTCATTCACGATCTATAAAATTCTCCTGCGGTCTCCGATAAACAAATGGCTGGCGATATGGGGTGGGATGGGAGGAAGGTGGATGGGCGAGTGTATGCCGACACAGAAAAAAGAGACAAAATTTAATGGCTTTGCCCCGCGGTTAAAAAAAAAACAGCGGTCAGGCACACTGAGTGGTCTCCCTTGGGGTCAACCAGCGGTCAAGAGCACCAAACAGGCTGGCTAGCCACCCTAGATCCGAGTGTGGTATGACATGTTCTAATTTCATAGGTGAACAGAAACACAGGCTACAGGTTTTGCAAAGCGCGCAAGTGAAAATTTTCAAAAAGAAGGGAACAGCATCGAAAAGCTCTAGCAGCAACATGGATTTTTGAAAGCAGTGGCGGAGAGTAGCTCTGAAGCCAAATCAGTTTTAGTGCATGTGTACTAATAGAGACAAAACATTCGCTAGCCTTTTTGGAGGGAGGGAGTCAACAGACGGTCCAGGTCCGTTTAAGTTGTACCGCGACCTCACCACCTCAACCGATAATTTCCATCGTGGATACGCATAAGCACCAACACAACTGACTCACTAGAAAACTGGCGTGAAATTAAGAGGCTTGAAATTTAATTAGCTCTATATGATTTTTTTTCGACAGGAGGGGGTGTACAAATTATAGTGAAACTTGCATAGCTGTCGAAAGTGTACATGTTTGTGTACAAATAGATCAATTAAGTTATTACTGTCGTGCAGATAAACTTATTATTGTTTGAGGCAAACGAGTACACCTAGAACCTGCATCTATACCGTTGAAAGGTAATTATATATGTTGCTAAGATGGGCATCATTGCACGGGGAATAACTCCTGCCACAGTACCCTTGAATGTACCTCCGGGACCCCATCGGACAACGCGTCGTTTGCACAAGTACACGGATATTCACGTATACACGCTCTCGTTCTCTCTCACATGTACGCAGGCACTCACGTACACCCTCTACCCCCAAGCACAATTATGCACGCGCACACCAAGCGTAAAGTCACAATAATTATGCTTAGCCTGAAAACCCTGCTCTTTTGTTTGACTACAATCTTTGGGAAATGACTTTTGAATCCTGACAGACAACCAGTAAGGCAGACACCCATGCATGAAGATGTAGTAATGCATAACAGCTGGTACAAGACTCGCTCCAATTTAGTAAAGTGGAAACAACAAAGGAAAAAGCATCATACGGCATCTTTTATACCAAACTTCCGTTTGATGATTTATTGCTGACCTCTCTATGTGTGAGCGCAGCTTATGAACTTGGTCACCCACTTGGGCTGTGTTGATCGAGTTTCTTGTTCTGTAAAGAGTGTGAAATGTATGCAGTCGTTGCACATTCATGTCCTAAATAACAACATTACTTTCCTGCGGTTATTCTCATTTTAAAGTGGAATCATTCCTCATGTATTCTAAGTCGTCGCGAACATCCCTTATATGCATCCACAGCATCTGCCACACCCGTGCGCTATCAGGCTACCGTAGACTGGTGCTATTTTTAGTTGTTTACTTCGCTAGCGTGTGACGGGGCACATTCTTTGCTCTACGAGTGCAACTGTAACCTCGATTTTGATTGGTGAATAAAGTGACCTCAATAAGCCGGTCGGAGGTATTATAATTTACGAAATATGCGTACCCAGGTTACCATACACCTACGTTCAGCTCTGTCTACTCTCACAGAACCTCAGACAACCATGATCTTATCAATTTGACTACGCTGTGAACAGCTATGGCTCGTGTGTGAAAGCATGTGTGCGTGTATCTGTGCGTGCGTGGGCCTTCGTTTGCATGCGCTAGTTGTCTGACAAAGTAGAATTCGCCCTTTAACTGGCATATTTAAACTACCCAAAAACCTCATTAGTTCAGTCTGAAGCAACGGCGGCATCTGAGAAAAGCTGTCAAGCTAGCAGTTCTGCACTCGGTTTTGTAAAGTTTATCGCCAACATCAGATGCTGCGCAGAACGTATGATTCTAGCCAATCAAAACGCGACACTGTTGAGGTCGTAAGTAGGTCATAGTTTCTTAGAACAAAATGTGTGTCACTCTGTCATTCGGCGACCAGTCGCTCGCATGGCGAGTAGAGGTGAGGAATACCCCTGCTGCAAGGAATTAGAGTCTGCTATAGGGGATACGTCATCCATTATTGGTGAGTCTCAAACCCATATATAACATCTGACAAGAAAGGGTGTTGCTTATTTGCCGAAACAGTATTCTAATCGAGGTCGTGGCCCTAATCACTGGCTTGTTTTAGCCTAGATGGGGAAGTTACTCTGACTAGTCTCCCTCGTGTTGTTTACCGGAGACTGATCGCAGAACTGAATTGAGACTGGATGGGACGTTCACAATCGGAGTATGTTGCACGCAACGCCTTCACTAGAATATGACAGTTTGTGCCTTGTTCGAGCTTCAGGTCGTCTGGTGCGGCACGAAAACAGATCCGTCTCTGAATCGGGAAATGTACTAGGATCTATTCATAATAGCAGAGATGGGAGTAAAATCTAACGAACGAAAGTAACATCTAGATCTGTCTAGATGATCTACCACAAAACAAAAAGTTTCATACGCTTGGCAGATATTATTGCAGGAAATCTTCACAAGAATATTTGGGACCAGCAAACTTTCTGTATTGTATGGGAGGTTTCAAGACGCTTCCATGTCTGTGGAACAATGACACAACTTGTCACATTGCGGCTTATCTAGTTAGTAGTTAGTAGTATCTAAAGTATCTTTATAATAACTAGTACTGTACTAGACTGTATATTATGTACTTTTTAGTATAATAGTAGCTGAAACTTAGATGTAATTACGTACCAGTTTAGCGAGGCGGCAAACTTTGTCTAATTACCCTTACACGACAACACATCACTCAGTCGAGTGTTTTCGTTTTCCAGCTAGAGGCAGAGTGGCCCACTAACAGAGTACAACCAAGGCAGATCCGGCGGCGACAGAGTGACGACAGTGGGGTCATTTTTAGCCACCACTGAGTGCGGCTATCAAAGATTACCCACTGACGAGATTGAGAACTGGGAGCTGTGACCGTGGAGAGGTCTACAAGTGGAGAGGAGGCCAGCCCCAGAACCCTTCTGCTGTGCTAATATTATGAGCACGATGGGGAAGGAAGCTAGTCTAGAGGGCTTGGGTAAGTGTTTTGTGACGGAACATGTTTTATTATGGCCCAGACTTTCAGTTTTCAAGTGAGCTAAGTGAATGCTTACTAGATAAGCAAGTGAGGTACACACCCATTTCTGCATCATGGAGCCAAAGTAAAAAAAAAAAAAATAGAACATTGATGAGAAAACAGGAACCTTAACACTTATGTTAGTTCATTAATTGGGTTAGGCATTCTATACTGTAGAAAATATTGGAGCGTTGTAGCATACCATAGAAAACTTATCTTGCATAACAGCAGGAGGTGGGAGGACCAATGATCTGTCCAGCTTCACAAAAATCTTTCATTATTTTGACCATTTGTGTCACAGTTAGAGAGGGGCTTTCAGTTGTAGTTTTTGTGGACAAACAAACCCTTCTTGTAGAAAGGAATAAATTAAACTTAAAATCATGCAAGAACTAAAACTCATAGTTTTGTCTTTTTGCTCCCACATGGTTTTTAGTTTTTAGATTTACTGCAGAGCCCCTGACTGTATGTAGGACTATTGAAGCAGCATTTGCAAACTCCTACTTTGCAGATATTAATGTTATTAAATATTATTATTAGACAAAAGGAATAAACTTAAGTCATCATATCAGTCTTTATACGTCGGTGTGTTTCTTCCCCCATCACCTCAAAGCTAGTATTATGGTACGTGCACATTTAATTCTTTTCCGAGTTCAGTCAGTTCCAGGAATGTGGGGATGTGGGGGTGGCATTCGTTTATTTCTCCTATGCCTTCAGCTTTGTAATTTAATTGGCATCCTTGTCAACTTTACAGTTTTCACATGGAAAAGAAAAGTTTTCCTATCTTTTGACAAACGTGCACGAGTATGAAAGAAAGAGTGACAGAGGGCCAGAAAATGTGTAGCCAAGAGAAGTTTCTTCCACTTCATCAGTTGGCAATATATGATTGAAAGTCATTTAATGTGTGCATTTTGAGTGAAGTGCCTAGAGAGATAGTTACTTCATTTAGTTATCTCACCCTCCCCAGATGGCAGCACTAAGTCTGAAATGTCCATAGATGTAATTAAAACATGGAACATATTCTGATTCTGCTGTGTTGATCTTTCATTTCATCTTAAAAGTTTAGATGGCCTTGTCAGTGTTGTCAATATCTGAGCTGGTAACAAATATATTTGTTCTTTGCATTAGGATTAGAAAAATATCAAAAGATGTGGCATGGACTAAATACTAACAGAACTAGGAAAAGACCTACTTGGTTCAATCTTGGTTATCCTACTTTAATTTAGTATTTACTGAAAGAGAAAGCACTCCCAACTGAAGACATTTTAGCAAAGAATTGTTTTTAAATGAGGGAGCAGGGGTGGAACTTGTTAATAAATACATACTTCATAATAATTCGTGAATATTTTTATTCAAACACCTGTAGCAGCTTTATAAGTTATGAAATTAAATGGTTAGCTGGGTTCATTCTAAACTCGATTTATTTATGCACACCAGTTTCACAGATCTGGAAGTCTGAATGTACTAAGTAAATGTGAGATAAAAAAACTGTGATCAATAAGTTGATCTTTAACAAAAGACCAGATATTTCTGTCCAGCATTACCAAGCTTTGTAGAGTGAATCAAGAAACTGCTCATACTTTCCCTGCAGCATGTAATGCCAAAACTTCCTAGCTCCTGTCATCTGTTTGGATGGCACCTTTTAGTTTCAGTAACCTGCCCAGCTATCAACCTTTTATCTTTTGATTTGCCATTTAATGACAACAAACCACATGCAAAAAAAAATTTAGAATCTGGTTAACTAACTGGTCTAGTTCTGAGCCCTGAAGAAGTTAGGACAGACTGACTAACATAAAGAAATCTTTGGAATTTTCTTTGGCATATTGATGTGTGTCCTGTTATTGAGCTGTTTAAAGGCCATGTCTCCTTGTGTTTTTGGGAACTACACACTGTCCTTGAACCTTGAATTATCTCAGCATCCCTTAGAGCCAAGAGGCTGGCACTATTAATGTCTTGAATGCCTAAGTACATCAAACAGGCAGTACTGTTGGTTAAGTTCAGCAACTGGTAGTGTCAACAGACTCTGTGCATGACCAGTTTGTGTGATTTACTAATTATTCACCCTCACACAGCAGTGTAATATTACCAATAATGAACAATCCCAAGTTACTCATCCCTTTCACATTTCCTCATCAAGTCAGTTCAGGAAAGGAGTGATACATGAACATCCTAAAAGTATTCATAGCTGCACTTAAAACTGTAAGCACTTTTCTGTTTAACCCCCTCAGTCCACAAGTTTTAACAAAGATAAAGTGTAAGGTATGTACATAATTAGGTACTGTACATATTTTTATGTATAATATTTCAGTGACAGCTATTTAAATTTAGAATTCATTAATCTTTTTACATCCAACGGAGGGCAGTCATCTGATAAATGAGCTCAAAATTTAAAAACCTATTCTTTGTACAGTATCTTGTCTAACAGATTATTGTTGAGAAATTTCATTTAAAATTGGTACAACCGTATTATATATATATAGATATCATATGTTTATAATCATAGGTTGAGAAAGAGGAAAGTTAAATGGTTGAACGATATTGTGTTTTCAACTAGTCAGTCATCTGTTGTGGATTCACAAAAGCACCTTTTCTTGATGTTAAAGCCAGATGTGGGAAAATCAGGAGCACTGTTTTATTGGAGCACTCTCTCCTCCTTGACTTAACAGCATCTGTTCCTTGGTTGGTGTGAATGTGATGTTTCCACAACACACACATCCCATCAGTCTGGTATACTAGTCTGGTAAAGTAGGAAAGTATATTTATTTGGTACCACAATGGTACGATGATGCTAAAGCCTGTTCACCTACTCTTAAATAAGAGACTGCAGTGAAAGTTCTCGCCACCCATTGTAACAGGCCTTCTAGAATGCTTTAAAATGGCGGTACAGGTATTGATTTGCCTAGAAATTTAGACCTACGCTCTTTCTACCGCCTACACACTGCGCTGACACACTGCTCTGTGCTTCGGACGATTTCTGGCTGTTTACTCGAAGTATCGGCATGTTATTTGCACGCGCCGACTGGTTTGTGACGTAGACAATCACATTGACCTAATTTAGGCACGACGTCGATGACAGCATCTAGACGCTCAAAACCCGGTTTTCTTTCTCCCCACACCCACCCCCCCCCCTTCCATGTACATAACTAGCCATCCCAAGCACGTCGATGGTTCGAGTCAGTTGCGTAGATGTGGTAGCTGTCCTTGGTGTGCAATGCAATCGGCCTGACGCTATTTGCGTAACCGGCCGGCAAGCCAGCTTCGCGCAACAGGCCGCCAGTCGTTTCGCGCGCCGTCTGCAACCCTTGCAGGGCCTCGCGGAGCAAAGCAGTAGGGCAAAAGTGGGTTAGTGTCACACAATGTGGGTTCCTTTTTGTCTTGTGTCTAGTTCAGTTCGGCAAGCGGGCACAGTAGAGTTCGCCAAGGCACAGACCGAGACGCATCTCTCATTCCCTGGTGGTGCTGTTAGTTACTGATCGTTGTCTGTGGAATTCTGCAGTCGTTTGGTAGACAAATCGTCCAAAGGTGGACAGTTTTCTGGACTTCCAGCCCTGTATTCTGAAGGATTGGATTGAATATTTCCTCTTGTTTTCCAGAAAAATATGGGGTCTTTAAATGAGGAAGGTGAGCGTACTGTAATTCAGGAAAACCACATTTCCTGGCAGTTGTTGGCAGAAAATCATTTTATGAATACATTGTCAAATTGTTCTTTAGTATGAACAATTTATACATGACTGTGTACTAGATCTGCTATGTGTGAAATTTTCTTCTCAAACCAGTTTGTAAAATCTGAATCAGTTTATTTGCAGCGCTTCAGTTAACCTGTCCTTGTGGTGTCTTTTGCACTTACCTGATTTAGTTTCGTAGGTTCCTGCCCTTTGCAGTATTAGCTTTTGATGCAGTGTATAGGTGTATTCACTTGCACATTCGTGCACTTAAACTTGTTAAATGTATTTTGGTAAAATTGTAAAAGTTTATGTGTATTTAGTTATGGGTAGCATTAAAACATTATTTTTGAGCTTACTATGCATCTACAGCTTTGCCTTTATTATTAGTATTAAATTTAAATATTAAAACTTTGTGCACTTGCCCAGTGGTTATTAAATTCTTAGCCACAGTGTGGTGTTTTGTTAAAGATTTTTCATTGCATGAGCCAAGGAGTAAGGAGGAGGGGAAAACATTATTCAGCCTTTTATAGGAAGAGCAGACAGGTGGGGATTTTTGTGCTGGAAACCAATTCTAAAAAAAGAGACACCAGAGTTCTTTGACAGTAGGAAACAGTTTTTGGAGATTGGTACGGTGCATGCTATACATACATGATAATCCATGTGGCATTCTAGTGGGTAAATCAATAGATCTGAAAGCCCCCAACTTTTTTTTTCTTCGTTTCCCCCCCCCCCCCAAGAGATTAGCTGCAGAACAACACTGGTGCACATTTAATAACATTTTATTTTCCCTCGCTAATTAGAATGCATTGTTCTTTTGGTTTCAGAATTTGATGGAGAAACAGTGCTGTGTCGAGTGTGCGGAGATAAAGCCAGTGGTTTTCATTATGGTGTTCATGCTTGCGAGGGTTGTAAGGTGAGGTAATGTAGTTTGTAAAGGATGTTGTTTGCAGCAATAATCTTCAGGCCTGTATAGTGACATGTAGGTAATGCAGTTTGTAAAGGATGTTGTTTGCAGCAATAATCTTCAGGCCTATATAGTGACATGTAGGTAATGCAGTTTGTAAAGGATGTTGTTTGCAGCAATAATCTTCAGGCCTGTATAGTGACATGTAGGTAATGTAGCTTGTAAAGGATATTGTTTGCAGCAATAATCTTCAGGCCTGTATAGTGACATGTAAGTGATGCAAAAGTTTGTAAAGGATGTTGTTTGCAGCATTACTCTTCAGGCCTGTATAGTGACATGTGGTTGTGAAGATGTGACCAAGCACATATTGGATTTTGGATTTTGTGCCTTATAATCCATGTGTATACATTAAAGGTTTGGTCTGCCGGCATTTCAGGGCTTCTTTCGACGCAGCATTCAGCAGAAGATACAGTACAGACCTTGTCTAAAAAATCAGCAGTGCAACATAATGAGAGTGAACAGGAACCGGTGCCAGTACTGCAGGTAAACATGCATGTGACTGGATTACTAAGCTTGTTGAATAACCATTGTCACATGATGTATCATCGTAGAAAAATGCCTTGTCAGTCAACAGCTGTGGTGACCCAGTTAAGTACTAAAAGTTCATTTCATGATTGTGTAACAGAACATGTCTTCGTAAAAAAATTAATTTCATCATAATGTAGTGAGAAAGTGTTTCTAAATTTCATTTCGTGACCCTATAGTTTGAATGTCTGACAGGACATGTAACTGTATAAACAATGGGTTTTGACTGTCACAGGGTCAGGATTCAAAGTTTGTCTACAAAAAAATATATATGGATCTATTAGTATTAAAAGTGGTGTGGGACTTTTATATGATGAAAGTGACTGATTTGCTGATTAGGTGCCATTCAGCTGCACAATGCATAGCACAGAGCAGTTAATATCTTGACATGAAATAAGCACTAGACCACTTGGATCTTGTCGCGTTGCAGCATTTCAGTCTGGCCTGGCCTTTTCCTTCCTGTCTGCTAGCATGTAGATTACAGGGTTTTAGAGGGGTCCTGTGTGTCTTATGCTCGGTTACGTGCAAGTGTCCTTTGTTATGTCAGTACCACCATTAACAATTCTTTTAGCATTTCAAGTTGCTTTGTGATTTGTGCGAGTGGTTGCTTTGTGATTTGGAGGTGATGGTGGTGGCAGTGATGGTGGTAATCAAGGGTGTCAGTGTGCCAGAAATTTTAAAATAGATAATTGCACTAATTGTGCATTAGCACAATGTAAAATAAGGGAACTGTAACAAGCTAGAAAAGGGACAAAGACAAAGACAATCTACATGTTTCGGGGCACTACCCCTTCATCAGGACGACACAAAAACGACGAAAAAACGAAAAGGAAAAAAGAAAACTCTAAACTAAAACTGACTACCTCCCTCCCCCCTTCCTGCGGCTCCACTCTGTGCAATGTCCCCCGTTGCCACACTTGCCCCTACCTTAACCCTGCCACAACACTCCACACACCAAATACCACCTTTGTCATCAAACGCAACTTCACCTGCACCAACAGCAACATCGTCTACGCCATCACATGCACCCTCTGTCCCACTGTATTCTATATCGGGGAGACAGAACGCACTCTCAACACCCGCTTCACAGAACATCTAGCTGACACTAAACACTGCAGAAACACACCAGTTGCACGTCACTTCAGTACAGCCCCACACACAGCCGACAATATGAGGGTCTGTGGTATCTGGAGAATGAAGGGCGATTCCATTGACCGTAAGAACGTGGAGTCCTACTTCATTACCCATTTTGGTACCATGGCACCTACTGGACTCAACCTAAAACACTGACCCTCCCCCTCCTTTCCTTTAACCCCCTCACCCCTCCATCTCTCTCTAACTTTTTCTCTCACCTCCTTCCCACTCTCTCTCTCACTGACGCCCCCTTACCCGCGCTGCTTGTTCTCTCTCTTTCCCTCTCCCCCGCCCACTCTCCACCCCACCCTTCTCTACCCTTTCCTACCCACCTTGCAATTGGCTGCCCCTCTTTTTAACCTTTCTTACTCACTGTCCCCTGGTCATTCTCCTGCTATGCAGCCTACGCGCCACATCTACTGCAGATAAGTCTTTTTTCCTTTTCATTTTTTTCGTCGTTTTTGTGTCGTCCTGATGAAGGGGTAGTGCCCCGAAACATGTAGATTGTCTTCGTCTTTGTCCCTTTTCTAGCTTGGTACAGTTCCCTTGTTTTACATTTAATTTGGGCTTATCCTCCAAGCGGCAGTCACTTGTTTTTCTTTTACAATCCAGATTGCTCATGACAAAGCAGCTCACTGTATATCGGTTATCCTAATGCACATCTACACGTTTATAAGCTGGTCTCTCTGGCTCTCTCTCACTCAAGTGTGCACGCACATGAACACACACTATGCTGGAGTATGCACATAATTCCTACACACCACAAAGTATCAAATCTTGTTTGCATGTGTAACCAGTTCCTTTTCATCAATCCATCCATCTGCCAGCCTGGTCCTATCTTGCACTGAATCTGTCTCCTGTTTGCATAAGCAATTATGTATAATGAAAATTCTCTTGGATTTAATATTTCAGATTGAAGAAGTGTATAGCTGTTGGAATGTCTAGAGATGGTGAGCACACTTTCATATTGATATAAAAGAATATACATATATTACCCGTTCCATGTCAATTCTAATTTATTGCAGAAACCTACAAATAGTGTTCTGTACATTAAAATTCAGTTAGATTTGTCTCTGCAGAGAAAGTGATGTTCTCTTCTGTCCAAGTAATAGTGTGCACAATTTTCGTTTTTGTACAGGCAAAACATTTTTGGCCGTACTGTTCAGCTTCAAGAAAGACGAACTTTTTCTACACAGTCTTTTCCTTTGCAGTATGAGTAATACTATAGTTTATTTTCACTTCGAACATTTGGCTGTCGGAAATTGTCACAGTGGTCTTGTTTATCTGATTGGCAGCTGTCAGATTTGGCCGAGTACCAAAGAAAGAGAAAGCACGCATCATTGAGCAGATGCAGAAAGTCAACTCCCAGTCCCAGTCATCGGCTTTGTATAGCATGCTGCAGAACGAGCAGGATGTTGTCCATGCTGTCATCAACGCTCACCGGCAGACATGTGACTTAACTGTGGTGCGAGTCTGCCAGATGAGAGAGCATGCATTACAGCTCAGCGACTACATCAACTGTCCTGCAAATATGGTGAGAAGAGTTTGAGATTTAGAAGAATTTCAGAATACGAATGGTTTGAGAGTAAGAACAAACATTGGCTACCTGAGAGAAATGCTTTTTTTTTTTTGCATGGAGAAAATCTTGCAGCAGAGTACCTCTTAGGATACCTCAGATTCACTTGGCAGTCTCTTTTGTTGCACTACAAGAATGTGCCAAACATGGATGTATGAATTTTTTTTCAACATTGAAGGAGTGTCTCTCATGTACACATGCAGGTTAGAGGAAAGAAGTGTGTACTGGATTTTATAACCATTGCTCCTCATTAACTACGTAGGTTTTTAAATTTTCATCTTTATTTTCTTACTTTTATGTTGCCATTGGATTATGGAAATATATAATTGTTCTCCAAAATCTGCTTGGTGAAAAATACAAAAGCTTTTAAATCTGCAGGCATGTCCGCTCAACGACTGCTTACCCCATGACCCTAATGCCAACAAGAGCAGCCTTGATGATTTTTCAGAGAGTTTCTCACCATCCATTAAGTTAGTTGTGGACTTTGCCAAGGGTATCCCTGGCTTCGCTTTGCTCAACCAAGATGATCAGGTCACCCTTCTAAAGGTAAAAATAGGCTGAATGCTTGCAACCTAGAGTTTTCTTTTAAATTTTAATGAGTTTGTTCACTTGTCTTTTTGTTACTTTCGGGCTTCAAAGGCCCCAAGAAATGACTATGAGTTACAAAAAATCAACAGTGTTCATACCATTTTGGCTTGAAAAGAGAGACAACAGATTGCAGAGAAGGAGTAAACAAATTGTGCAGACATCAGCCAGCTATTTTTGACATTTCTTTGTACTTCAGTCCATAATGCTTTCCACGCTATCCTCTCTTTCTGGCGCTTGTAAACCTGTCGTATTAGACCTGATGTTTTCTGTCATTAACACAATGGCTTGCTTAATTTGTTCAGGCTGGAACCTTTGAAGTGCTACTGGTCCGCTACGCTTGTCTTTTTGACCTTGAATCCAACACCATGATGTTCACTGGTGGGCGGTTGTTTCGGCGGCACCCATCAACAGTAAGTCTTACATTAACAGCTGTCTTCCTTTCTTCCCTGGGGTATTTCCCAGTGGGATTTTGAGAAAGTTTAATTCATCTTCTCAGATTTTTTAGATGTTTTCAGAGCACATGAGTTGTTCAGCTAACTTCAACTAAAAATGGAACTGAGTGTGCTGTTATGGAGAACGTAGAACATAAGGTGTTATATAAATAACATAATCAGGTGACTGCGTAATATTTGATCATATGTAGGACAGTCAGCAGCTTTGTTAATGACTACTATCAAAGCACAGTGGCATGTGGCAGAGTGATGCATGAGAAGAAAATGTTTTGGTTCACAGATGACAACAAGTGCTGGCTTTCTTCTCGATTCCATGTTTGACTTTGCCGAGCGCTTCAACAAGCTTTGTCTCACCGACGAAGAGCTGGCACTGTTCTCAGCTGTGGTGCTTATGTCACCAGGTATGTTTCACTTTGTGTCGATGCTCATGCTGGTCTGGGATGTAAACAGAGGCATGCTGTTGGAATGATATACTCAAAAAAATTTAGTTTTGGGTTTCGCTGAGCCATTTCATCTGTTATGCAGAGTCCAGACCAAACAATTGGCTATGTTTGACATGCTGCCCCAGGCAGCATATTCTTTGTGGTGAAGGATTCAGATAGTAACAGTGTGAAGCACTAAAACAGTAAAAGGGTTCAGTTTTGCATTGTTCCTTTCCTGTGACAACGTGATAGGCGTGATTTGCTGTTGTTCAGTGGCAGTGACCCAACAAGGTTTTCCCTTTCAGATCGCCCAGGTCTGCGTAGCATGGAGCAGGTAGAAAAGATTCAGAACAAACTCACCGAAGCTCTACAGAACATGATCAACCTCAACCACAAAGAGGACAGCACTCTTTTTGCAAAGCTGTTGATGAAGACAACAGATCTGCGTACACTGAACACTCTTCATTCAGAAAGGTCCATTGGTAAGTGTGCCATGACCTCTTCATGTATGAGATCATGATGCCTACAGAAGTTTAACCTTTTTACATTTTCTTAGTACACCAATACAAAAAAGTTATTCTTGGTTTTGTCTCTTTTTCCTTGGGACCGTTCTTTAAAAATTCTAAATATCAGCATAACATTGAAGTATTTAGCATGGAGGTATCTTTGCTGATGAACTCAACTCTGTTTGAAAAAAACCGTTATCAATTTATCTGGTTTTCTTTTTTGAGCAGCTCCGAACACTGGCTCGCAGTTCGAGCCACGTGAATGTCATAATGCAGAAGAATCAGACATGGAGTTCCAGGATTCCGTCAGCACAGTGTACGTTTCTGCTTTATTTTGTGCCAGTTAATAAGCATTGAGTGGATATATGTTCATTAAATAGGAGAGCGTTTACATTGAACTAAATCTTCTGAGTTAGAGAAGCCGAAGCTCAGTTCTGCGCAATATTTAGTCCAGATGCAGCCATGCTAGCTTGCTCAAGATATGGGAACAATCTTCTTTCAGTTCAGGCAGGTCGTCTCCGACTCCTTCTGAAGCTTCCAACATGACCATAACCTCTAACTCCTTCAGCGACCCGTGTTCGTTGGAAAGTGGTGGTTTGTCCGTCATGCCACAGCGCATCCCGCTTGAAGCTGCTAGTCATCAACAGGTATTTTTATTTCTTATTGCACTAACTTCCTGTTTTGTCTTTATCTGTAACTTCTTCCAACTCCCTTCTTATGCTCATACGTGTATCATCTGGCATTGTGGTTTAAATAAAGCAGAAAATTGGTACTTAATAAAAATTTGTTTCTCTAGTACAGTAAAATCTCCCTGTTAAGACTTTTGAACATGCACCAGAATCGGGTCTTGACTGAGAGGGGTACTCTCTCGTGTAACCTAGCACAAGTCAAATTTGTGGTCTTAAACGGGGATTGTAAAAGGGAAGGTCCTTATAAGGAGGTTTTATTGTAGTTTTGATACATTATTTCAAAAGGAAGGATGAGAGGCTAGAGGCTAACTGATGTTTCTGTTTGTTTTTGACTAGGTATGATTTAAATTGTGTATGTACAGAGTTGGAAAAAGTTTTTTTTTTTTTTGGTCTAAGGTGGTTTTGCGCACACCCTATGGCACTTTCTATCGAGAGGAGATGAGTGGTTTTTATGGACTCGTTGCTGAGCAGCCTCGACGTCGGTGCAACACGCTGGACCGTGAAACAATGAGCCGGCCCAGACTGCACACCATTGATGAAGGCAACCGCCGCCGTTACACTTTGGATCGCGAATACATCAACAAGATGGTCAATCGACTGAGTGACAGGCTGGAGAAGAGGACAGCCATCAGAGGAGACAGCATTCCTCCTTCCATCTCGTCCAGCGCGGCCTCTAGCCCCATTCCTGAGGAGTATGGGGCCCAGGGGGGTGGGGACTTTATCCCCATCTCAGCTGAAGAGTCAGCTCATCTCAGCTCAAGGTCATCCCCTATCATTCATCCAGAAGCCCTGATAGCTCAGGCCTATGGATCCTCCCCAGCTTCTCCCCGACCGCGGTCTGGGTCCTTCGGTGCAGATGAATACCAGCAACGAAGGCGTTGTTACAGTTTCCATTTGAACAGCGAAGGGAGAGCGTCCCGTGTTCCCATGCATCAGAAGATGATGTCGGAAAGGGAGCGGGTTTCACCAGAATCCCTCCAGTACCTCTCAGCCGAGCAGCGGAGAGGAAGTGTTGGTGCTGCATGCGGACTTCATGCCCGCAAGAGGTCGCTGGTGGTTGATCAGCCATCTGCCTATGTAGGACACACAGCTGATGGACTGAGACATGATCCTGTGGACAGCCGGATGCGAAACTCTGCACCTAGTTTGAAGGCGAGTTCTTAAAATGTTATTACCAATGCTGTTTCTTTTTTTCAAAATAGCATCCACAATTACTTTTTATCACTTACATGTTTGGACAAATGAAAGCTGGAAACAAAAGGGAGGGTAATCAGTTTAACCAGTAGCCCCATCTCTTACTCAGAATAGAATTTGCTTTTCTTTTTTTTTTTTAAACAGCATCTTATGCCAGACCCTTCACTGTATGGATTGCCGATGGCTCCTCAGTCAACTAGCCCAGTTATGCTCCATCGGCGTAGTATGCTACCTCCCTCACTTGGAATGAGCTCTACATTTCTGTCTCCGGTGAATGACAAGACCCCTCATCATTTTGAAGTCCCTTCCTCAGCCCTAGGTAAGATGGGTGAGCATAATTCTGTCTCATCTACGATCACAAGCGTTGCTAGCAAAGAGGGATGTCCAGGGCCATCTGGCGACCTGCGTGTGCCCAGCAACCCTGGTTCACGCAGTGCCTCAAGAGGGGGCTCACCGCAGCAAGACGTGGAGGGCCAGAGCGAAACATTTGGGCACAAAAAGTTTGATAAGTTCAGGAAGGAGAAAAGCCAGATTGGTGGTGACGAAGGAGGATCAGGGGTCAAGGAGAATTCAGACGATGGCTCAAAGGGCAGCAGGAGCATCTGCAAGGATGGCGAGGGGGACGGCAGCACGCTAGACCAGCAGGCATATCCCCTGAAGGCTTCTCCCATCACTCCTCCAGGATCCTCTGGCAGTGATGGCTCTGGCTCAGAAAGCAAAGCAAAGCGCTCGGCCAAGGAGGCGCATCCGAACCTCCTGGCCCACTTGAACTCGCCTGCACAGGTGTCGGCCAAGCAGAAGCAGCAGGCAACAGCAGGGTTGTCCTCATCTCCTGCTGCTGGTTTTTCCTGGCAGCAGCAAGGCCCTCCATCTCCTTTTATTGCTAAAGACAGTACAGGAAGCATGCGCAGCCCAGTGGCACCATCTGTCATCGCTGCTGCTTTGGCAACTGCCCTTCCGCAGATGTCTCCTGTGGACAGCAAGGTTGAACTCAAGATGATAGGAAGTGTGGCAGATGCAGGCACCAAAGAACAGTTTCATGCTGTAGCTGTCTCTCATCTGAAGGACAAGTTAATGCGCAAATATGACAGCATTGAGAATCTCCACAAGATGGCAGGCAACAATAATTCACCTTCATCCTCAGTCATTTCCACAGGTTCCTCCTGTAAACAAGGTGAGGGTTCCTTCACATTCATGAACTGCATCATTGACAATGTTGAGTATCTTCTGGTTAAGATAACGGCACCCATACACTTTTTTTTAATTTTTAAAATGTTGTGATTCTGCTCAGGGAAGTTCAAGTTACGTAAAAGTTTTGGTGTGGTAGAGATTGAAAAGTGTGGTGATTAAAGGAATTAGTAAAAGTAGGAATTTTTCTTTACAGCTGGTGACTGTGAGATGACAGGCAACAACAATGGTATTGCAGACACTTCTTCCTCCTCAGTAGGAGCTGCACTGCAGTCTTTGGCAAAACCAGCCTTGACCTTGCCTCCCACTAGCTCTCTGTCTCAGAATGTTCCCATGCTGTTACCACCAGGGTTGCACCAAGCCATGTACCACCCACTGCTCAACGCTCATTATGCAGCCATGCCAGGCATGTGCCTGCCACCTGCAGCATCCAATTCACAGCATTTAACAGGGCTGCAGCAGCAGTTCGCACACATGTTTGCTGCCTCAGGCATGCCGTCTACCACTGCTGTGTCGCTTCCCTCCACTGTTTGTCTCACAAGTCTGCCTGGTCACACGACCACAGCAACAGCAGATTTGATGCCAACGGAGCAGAGGTAGGATATAAAATGATAAAATGCGTTTATGTTGTTACTTCTTGGGAACCTTGTTTGATTTTGTCTCAGGAATGGACTTTAATAAATTCTATAATATGCTTATGACCGTTTGGTAATAAAAGAAATCATTAATACGAAAATAATATTTTAAAAATGCATCATACCAGGGTTGGGTTGCATGAGCCTTTGTATCTCCCCCCTCCCCCCAGTCGTAAAAACCCATCATAAGGCCTGTTCACCATGTGTATTTTGAATCCATTTTTATGAATGAACAGAAGATAAGAATGCCCACGCAAACCACCTTAAGGCTTTAAACAGATATTAATGCCAAGGGTCAAGATTTATTTCAAGGATTTCCTTGTAATTTGGGTTGCAGTTCTTTGATTTTATTGTTTGGTGCATCCAGCACACCCTCAGTAATAAGAGGAACTGTAGTTTGCTTTCCTACTGAACTGTTCAGCTCCAAAAGATTTATTATAGGCAGCAGGCTCGCTTACCTTTGCACAGATGGTGTGTAACTATGCATTAAAATAATGATGGACACACTAAACAGATGAAAAAGAATAGGGGAATACAGGCAAAAGTAGCTGCAGAAATAGAGAGCAGATCTGTGCACGCTCAGTCCTTGGATTGCAGCTGCAGATCAGATTAATTGAGTGATGCTACAGCATAGCACAGCAGTAGGGATAACCTTTAATGAGCAGATTTACACAGCCTGACGGATTTTCATATCAATATTTAAGCTGAGTCAAGAAGGGGAGGCAGCTAACACAGTAAAACCTCCCCGTTAAGACCTTTGAAAATGCACTAGAATCAGGTCTTAACTGAGAGGGGTCTTAAATGGAGGGTACATGTAGTATAACCCAGGAGTGGTTGGTGAAAAAAATTTCAGTCTTATCTAAGAGGGAGTTGTACGGTAAAACATCCCTATTAAGACCTTCCCTATTACAACTCCCTCTTAGATAAGACCGAAAATTTGTTCACTGACCCCCTTCTAGGTTGCACTAAATGTACTCTTTGTGAAGACCCCTCTCAGTTAAGACCTGATTCTAGTGCATTTTCAGTAATGGGGAGGTTTTACTGTGTTGAGGGTGTATTATGTACTTGGTGCTTCCGTGGAACCTTTGCCTGAAAAAACTTCCTCTCTCCCCATCTCCCAAACTTCTCAGCCATGACAATGCCAATTATTTGTGCAAAATATAAGTTAGCATTATATTCAAAATTATATTTTCTTTCTTTTTTTTTAATTTGTAAACTTTTACTAGTCCCTATGAGGACTGGTTACATGATTCATGTGTTCTTGTCTGTTGCTGTTGTTTTGAGCACCCACCAAGGTTCAGATATAACAAAAATGCTTGAATGGTCCATTGTGCAGGTCGGAGAATGCACTGCCCCTAAATCTGACATCAAAAGTGGAGAACAGCTCCCCTCCACCTGCCATTCCAGTCAGCTTGATGAGCGAAGCTAGTGTGAAGTCGGAAGTGTAGCTGTGGTGATTTTGAGCTTGTGTAACATGGACTAGAAGACTTGCGTTTCTGAGATCACAAACTGTGATTTGAATGATGTAATTTACATTACAACATTTTATAGTTTACATGGTGTCTTTTAGAACTGCTCAGCAAAACAAAATTATTTCTGGCCCCCCTCCCCCCTGCACCCCTGGTCTATCATTAATTTTGAAGAAAACTGCCAAATTGTTCCAGCCCATTAGGGCTGTCTGTTTCAGTCTGTACAGCTAGCATTCCAAAATTGTTTACAGAACTGTGCGTTATTTATATTCATTGTTTTGTTATTTCCAAACAAGCTTTATTCACAGGCATCATTTGCCTTTGCATGCTGAGTGAAAGTGTCCAAGAAACTGCCAAGACATTTTTTAAAAAACCTGTTCACTCTTATTGTTTGTTACTGCACACATTTTCTTAAATTATAACACTAAGTGTTAGAATCTTCCATAAGACTGCAGCAGATCTCATCCTCTCACACAGAAGCAATGGCTGTGGCCACACCTGCTTCACCTCAAACTTACAGGTGTGTGGGGATTTGCCTTAGAATGCCAGATACCTGAAGGACAGGTCTCACCCTAACGCATGGTGAACAAACAGAAGAAATAAGGCACTGAGCCATGAGAACTGGTTATCGTGAAGAGGTTGTGAACTGTAGTCATATTTATTGGCATAGGTGTGTCATGCTTCTTCACAGAATCAAAAGAATATGTGTACTAGATCACTTCTGCCTCCTTCTGCCTCAGGAGTTAGCTCTTGGGAAGTTTGGGTTGATGTATGCTCATTTGTTTGTCTGTGACTGTGAGAACAGCATACAGTTAGACCTCAAAATCAGCAAAAACTTCAGCTAGCATTAAATTCACAAAATGAGCTGTTGCTGTATAAATTTGATGCATCATGTACTAGTGTTATTAAATGACGACGTGGATCTTGACAGTGCTTTCCATGAGGTGAGAAAATCCACAGGAACCCAAACAGCTTTACACATTAGCAAAATGTAATTCCAACAATGAAAACTAGAAACTAGAAACCCAAACAGCTTTACACATTAGCAAAATGTAATTCCAACAATGAAAACTAGTTTTGATTGTGATTTTGAAGAGGCGATTCATGTAGTTTTGTATTTAGACAGCGAGACAAAATAATAAGCAAATAGCATCAAAGCATATAAAAACACCAAGGTGATTTTTGAGTGATTGTCTTCAGTATTTCCAGTATCCATGTTCTTTCTAGCCTCTGCCTCTACTTCACCTTGTCATCTTCGCAGTTCTTTGCCTTTTTCTGTCATGATATTTACTTTCAAATGATTTAAAATTATTTCAGAAAATGACATTTAAATCTGATTATTTTTCTTTTCCTTTTGCAACCCTCTCTGTGAGTGTGAGGTGGTGTTAAAGATTTAAAAATGCATGCCTTTTTGTGCCTGTGCAATTGGAAGAGCAACAGAGCGGAGGGGTGGGCGGGATTAATGTGTACATCTAAGAGATGTATACCATGCCTGTGTGGATGGTGTTGCATGGTGCAGGGTGAATTGTATATTTGGAAAACTCTTCACTTAACATGGAATAGCTGATGTGAAAAATGTGGAAGGTGGAATGAGGTGGTAAAGAGCTGGCCTGGTGTTCTGAATGAGCTGGATTACTGTTGCAGTAGCATTCATTTTGAAGAAACAATCACATGGTTGATTTCCTGTAGGTTGCCACACAGTGCTTTAGTCACAGCTGACTCCGTGTCTTTGAAAGCCGGTAAAGCACATTAACTAAACAAGAGTCAGAGATTGTAAGTTATTGTTATGCTGCATAGTTTACATAATGTACAGGTTTTAGAGATGTAATGCTTGTGTTTTCAGTGCTCTGATGTGCATGTGTGTGTGCATGCACACTTGCATCGTGTGTGCACTTGTACACAAGATTTAATGCGTGCATGTGTGTGTGATGAACCAAGCAAATAACTTAATAAGTAGATAATGTTTTGGTCATTTTGCTGGCTTTTGTGTGTGCGGAGTGTACGCTGATCAGCCCTGCAGTCTGTTATCAGTGGATTTTTCATTTGCTGAACAGATGGTCTTTTCTCACTTCTACGTAACTTCATTTTTTTCATTGTAATATGAGTGGGTTCTTTTGTTCCTCAGCGTTACATGTCTGTCAGATGGAAAAAAACCCAAGTAAATGTATCATTTTGTGGTATATGCCCTATCATGTTTACACCTTTGTGTGTTTATTTATTTGTGTTGAAAAGGCAGCTGAAATTACACTTATAAATCTTATTATTTTTGACCAACACAAAAATCAAATATAACCAGAGTATATTGTGTTTTGAGATAGCAAGCATACAGATCATAGAGCTGTTTACCATCGTAGGGTTTTCTTCAGGAAGTAGGCAACATTTCAGTGCTGCATACGTACTGTTCATTAGTCTGTTTGAAGGACTGAACCATTTGTGGAAAGTAGTCATTCATTGACAGCCTTGCATGCTTTCATCGTGTGGTAGTGAAGCTGTCAGCGCCATTTGACAGTGATGTACATGTAATATTTTATGACGGTGCATGCAGTACTGCTGGTGGTGTGTGTGGAGCCAGCAATGGCATAGCCAGACTGAACATTGGACGCCGCCATGGTAACGGCGTGAGCTGTTGTCCTTGTGGTGTGCTGCTGGCAGCCAGTCAACCGTGGATGCTTGGAGGACTTGCTTTTTCCCGTTTCGTCCCGTTTTGTCCCGTGTTGCTGTTGTCTTGATAGCTCTATATGCTCGTGCTCCTGGTGGCGACGGGTGGGATGGGTGGTGCCGTTTGGTAGGGTGTTACTGTACCCCGCCCGGGCTCAAGAGCATTCGTCCAAACATCCAGTCCTTTTGTTTTTTTTCTTTTGGTCTCACTAATTAGACTGAATTGGCATTCTGTCCGCATGCCCATGTCTTCTGTTGCCATCTACAGCCGGCTTTTCCTGTGTCTAATACCATACTTTCTTTCATTCAACCCCTTTCTTCTTTCTTCAACATTTAATTGTGCAAGGTGGGTTAAACACCATGCGTTTTTGTTTTAATTTATTATGCATGCTAAATAGAAAGTTCGGTTAAATGATTAGTGTATCCTTTCATGTACATGTTTATTTGAAAGGCGTTTGGCCTTATGTTGAAAGCTGAGTAAGTTGAGCGTTGTTATAATTTTTGAAGTATTTATTTGTGTATTTGCGGGTGTATGTGTGCGCGTGCGCGCGTGCAATAAGAACTGCTTTTATTTCGTCGATTGACGAAGAAAGTCGTCTCACAAGGTGAACTTCAGTGTGAACCAGTCCGGTGCTACGCAGCGTTGGTAGACGCCCGTTGAATAAAATTCCTGGATTCACTGATGGACACGTGACTTGGGTTTAACATACCGTAAATCATTAGAAATGTCTGGCCAGATTTTTTTCTGCCATCCCTCTCTCTGCCTTCTCGCTTGCTGTATTTTTTTCTCTCCCTTTTGAAAGATGGAGGTTGGGGCGCGTGCAGGCAGGAGGGTTGCAGCATGTGTTCAGTGTCTTAGCGACTAACCTTTCTCTCTCTTTCTCCCCCCCTTCCCCCATGTGAACGAAGTTGACTAAGTTGGCTTTGAGTTTTCCTGAGATTTAGGTTCAGTCTACACTCAGTGCCAAGTGATCGAGTTGTGTCGTGAAATTTTGTTTGTGATTCATTCTTGGTGAGGTTTCTTAATACCTTCATGGTGTGGTTATTAAATGTTTCAGCCATAAACATGTTCGCATTTTTTAAATGTGCCTGTGTTCTGTGAATGCGGGCATGTGGATCCTTTCATGCGTGTGTGTGTGTGTGTGTTTAGGGGAGTGGGGCAAGGAGGAAGAGGTTCCTGAACTTACTATAAAAAATACTGTAGTTAAATAGGTTTATCCAAGTCTCTGCTTATAGTGTTCATCGAATGAACAATAGGTGTCTGACCTAGTCTCGTAACTGAAAAAGGGGCGCGTAAGATTGGAATAAGTGAACATGTAAAAGTCCGTGTTCTAAACAGTGCTGGAGCAAAGGCGAAATGTACGTTTGATATAAAAATGGGATTCACACTTTGTATGTTTTCAGCTGCTAAACGGTGAAAAATCCCTTGCCAGGCCCCGTAAGGTAATTTATACCCGAATAGCGTGTGTCTCTGAAAACTCCGTTTCGGCGAACTTGGAAATAAGCTGTTCGTTCCTGGGACGACCAAATAATTATTACCGAGTAACGAAGGAAAAATAGGCTATTCGGTTTGCGTGCATGCGAAGTTCAAGGAACTCATTTTAGGATATCCGCCATGCAGGACGGGAATAAGTTATTCAGTTGTCTTGCATACGGGCCCAGTGTACGCCAGCAGGCCAACTGTGTAGATATTTGGCGATGGTAAAACGTTTGCCAACAGAATGCTTCCCGATGGGCGAGTGCACAAACACGGAAGTAACATAAAACCGTCAATGTTTGTTGAATGAGCAACTGTTAAAGGAAAATCACGTTAGCCGTGTTGGTGGGGGTGGGTGAGGAGGGGCGACAATTGTTTATCAATAAGCGAATGTTTTATGACGGCTGTTGTCTACTGACAGATGTTTACTGTCATGCAGTATACTGATATACGACTGCCCACTGGTTCGGGTTTACTGAGAGATACAGGCGTTCGATCACTGAGACGGTTCATGCATCGATCCTGATGGCGTTAAGTGAGGTACACGCTCCATATCTGCAGCTTTATCTTCCATTTCAGAAGGGAGCAGTGTGCATGTCTGCAAGTGCACAATTCAATAACTTGACCCAGCAGACATGAAGATGGGGCGGTGGTCGTGTATGTAAACACTTCAACTTCAACCCGGATTGCAACCGATTTCCCAGAGATGTGGGTAGGGGAGTACTTCTTAAGCGCAAAGCCTGGAGGAGGATACAAGAAAAATAAGTGACTGCCGCTTGGAAGAAAGTCCAAATTAAATTTAAAACAAGGGAACTGGACCAAGCTAGAACAGGACAAAGACGAAGACAATCTACATGTTTCGGGGCACTACCCCTTCATCAGGACGACACAAAAACGACGAAAAAACGAAAAAGAAAAAGATTTAGCTGCAGTAGATGTGGCGCGTAGGCTGCATGGCAGGAGAATGGAGGAGGACGAGGTCTCTCTCTCTCTCTCTCTCTCTCTCTCTCTCTCTCGTTAATAACCACACCGATGCAAACTTATGAAACTTGGTGTAGTGTGGGTAGGATGTTGGGATTTTCGTCCCTCTCCTCTCTAGGGCGGTTTTTTGTCTTGGGTGTGGAGGGCGTCTTATGAAACGAGATTGGAGGTGAATGCTTTTCCTTTCTCATTTTCTTCTTCTGTACCTCTACCTCTCCATCTCGCATCTCTCCACTCATCTCTCTATCGTCAGACCACTTATGTACCCCACCACCCCATGAGCCGATCTGACATGGCCTCAGTGTGGTGCAGACACACCCGTACGAAGACAACACCGACCTCATGGAATCCGAGCAGCTGAAATGTCAACCGCAGACCGAAACTGGAAGAACCGTGACATAACAAACTGTAACACCAGTACGCTTCAACAAGACGCCATACTGACTGCATGTACATATGAGTCACGTAGAGGAGACTGTGTTACGGGGAATTGACATTCAGAACTGGGCCACAGCTAATGTAAGGACGACCTTTTTTTCTCCCCGTGATTATATGAAGCTGTCTGCACAAACATCCTGATTACCCGGAACGAGCGTCCACGTGTCTGTGCGTGCGAGTGTTCGCCTGTGTACGCTGTTGTGTGCACACGGTGATTAAACAGAACTCAAAGTTATTCCGTTAAAAAGAATAATAGTCATTTAGGTGTTAAAAATCACACCATTATGCTCGGAAGATAAATATATATATATATAAAACCCGATCTTCAAATGTTTTAGTCTTTATACACGGAGAAAGACCACATACAGTGTATGAATTTACATAGGGTTATGTTGATTGTATTGTTGCCGTGCTCTGACGATAGAGCATCTTTATTGTATCTCAAGTAATCGGGCAATCTCGACCGCCTCCTCTCCCCCCCCCCCCAAAAAAAGTCTGGACGCGCCAGAACAGCCCAGTTGCAATGAAACTCGCTTGATCCTGGCCGAACGTCGAAAGAAAAGTTGAACAAAAAGGCAGAGACCATAGTCTCCAGTTTAGGCCAAAGGAAAGCACGCACGCAAGCACGCATACACATGCACTCGCATACACGTACAGTGTGTCACACAATCAAATCATGATAGCAGGTATGATTCAGATAGGTAATGGGTACATTTTCCAGGGTTAATAGCGTGTCGTCTGCCTTTCTCAGTGTTACGACTTATCAGCTGTCGTCGGGAACGGCCTAGCCTAGCTGATGCCGTCTGTCAAACGGGTAGATGTAGGGAAAGTCAGAAGCACCCCCACACACACCTCCCGGAGAAAAGGCCGCCACTTGGCCTCACTGACCTACTTTAGGGACTTGTTTGTCAAGCACACACTAACCGACTAACCTCGATTTCGTTGCGCATGCGTAGAACGTATTTTTCTTGTCCACGGCGGAAATCTCGGAGCTGTTATTTTCCAATCGCCATCTTCCAAAATTATTGTGGAATAAAGACAGAGACAACATAATCAAACTTTGATATAAACATCTTTTTTTTTAACAACCACTCTGGCTACCGGGGTCGAGAAGCCTGATGACGTAATACTAGCAAGAACAACCATTGGGTAAATTTGGAATGTAGGCCGCAGGGTGTGTGGATTACTTCAATGGCGCGATGGTGCTCTAGGTCGTGACGACCTCCATGGGGCTCAGTTAGGGATAGCAGAATTTTCTTTCCACGCTGGAAAACAGAGGGTGCTGTGAGGTTGTACGTTGGATGGTCGGGCTCGCACAGGCTCTCGGCTTCTTTCCCTCGCTTCTCTCTCTCACTCCCTCCCTTATACATGCGCATACACACTCCCCCCTCTCTCTCGCCCCCTTTCTCTCCCACCCCAACCCCCTTACACGCACACACCTTTCTCTATCTCCCTTGTACTTTCTCCACACATACTCACCCATTACAAATTACACACAAGGGGTGTGACACCAAACGAACGTTCTGTTAATTAATGAACCATGGGTGAGACATTATTTTTAAAAAATGTCAAATGAAAAAAGTCAGAAGAAAAAGTCAGCATGAAAACAGGATAAAATTTTGCGGCAAACAATTTTTTGTGGGAGGTAGGGGCAGGGAGGGAATGATAAAAACAGTTACAGAAGAACCAGTCTACTGTATGTAGGTCTAGGCAAACTGCAGAGGACTGGAAATCAGATTTAGTCATAAGACACTTTTTGCTGGCCTTGGCTTTGCTCGTGCCCTTATTCTTGATCAGACCATCTATCCTACACGCATAATTCATCAGTTGTACAAAATGTCATTGAAAGCTGTTCGTAGGATCAAAAACCAATCCAAAGTAAAATGTAAAAGTAATATGTGTAATGGCAGTTTTTTACAGCGGCGCCATGTCACAGAATGGAAACATAAGGATATACAAGTATCCTTTGATCCCGATGTAGTCACGTGTTACAGCATGGGAAAGTGAGGTTTAGTCACTGACTCAATAGCTGTGAAGACAAACGGGGCCAAATCTGATAAAATAATTACCCCCAAAAGACTTTTAAAAAAATTTTCTTTCTCCTGTAATCTTACGAGAAAAGGTCTTCTAACCCGACAGCGCTGGTTCAATACCCGTGCACCGCAGCACACTTTTCACACGTTTCTCAGTTCAACGAAGTGTGAATGGACACCTGACCCATGGGCTACCTAAAACTGATCACAGGAAAACTGTTAACGTTGGTTTTCAACCTTTGCAACACCAGAACTGTAACCCGAACTTTGTCGCATGCACCTTGTTCTGTCATTCAGCGACACGTATGCACATCACCCATGAGCAATGTATTTTTTTAAATGTACAATTGAACAATCTCTGAAGAAATAGGATGTTTAATCATTCAAATGAAAATCGAGAGATCCGATTATAGCGAGTCCTATAAAGGTTGCAACATGACGCTTGAGCAAAACAACAACCAAAAAAAAAAAGTTCCGGCCAGGTTAGATGTTGTTCAAGTTCACAAAGTTCACGACAGTCTCACACAGTTCAACTACAATCGAAAACAATAGCAACTCTAACCAGTCCAGCTGCCAACGATTTCATTCAATTTTAATCTGAACGAGACTGTGGGGAAGGGAGGGGGTGGAGTCTGTGGGTGCGCAGTAATTTACCAAGATATAATGAAATAAAATCTCATTTTCTTGCAGATTGTTTGACTAGGGCTTTTTAACCGCTGTGTGTGTGGTGGTGGTGGTGTGTGTGTGTGTGGGGGGGGGTACCGGTGTTTTCGAGAGCCCGGCGTCTGTAGCTAGAGATCTTGTATAGTGCAGCTGTCCTCAGCCCCACGTTGCGAACAACACCCGGGCCACCTCAGGCAGCAAGGACAGGCGGCACACGCTGCATGGCCGAGGTAAGAACTTGGCCGGCCCGCTCGTCGCAGTGTCCGGGATCTGGCGCGGCATGGAGACCGTCTGAGACTGTCGGCAGGGCGATTTCGCTTGCACGAAAGCGAGCGGCTGTGCTGCCGGCGAACACCGTTAACAGGACAACGCGACAGAAGCAGTCACCACTTGATGAGATGGCGCAACGGTTAGCTTTTGACTGTTGTGCTGTTTTTAAGGCGCTCAGCAAAGGATATCTCATGGCCAGGATAGTAGAGCGAAACGATGAAGGATGAACAGGAATGAGCGAGAAAAGAAGGAAGTGGGGTACCAGGAGAGAGAGACAGCCCTCGACGGCCAGCCTCGTAAGGTGTCACAGACCCAGATCTCGTACTCGCTAGACACATGATTCGAACTTACGACCCTCTGTATCGGTGATAAGCTGGCATTACCGCTATATCTACGGGCCGTCGTTGCAAATATCAGCTTTGTGGTCACAAGCTACAGCAGGTCCAGACCCCGTGTTACTCTCTGAAATATTTTATATAACACTGTCTGTTTGGTGTTTCTCAGCCACATAACTTTTGACACTGCGCTGAGATAAATCCATGAAGAAGTTAAGCCTTAATGGTGCTGATGACACATCTAAAAAGTAAGCCATAAAACCCCCAAACAACTAGTTTATGACAAAAAGGTACAGACCCTTGCCGAAACATTCACTCAATCAGCCTCCGACATTTCTGATCAACGCACTCTCCCATAAGGTCGATGGCAACGTGAAATGTCAGAAGTACTGATGCCAGCCCGAAAGTCCTTGACGAAACACAAGCCCAGATTTCTCGACCCTCTTTACTTGAACGAGGTCAGCAACTCTGCCTTTTCCCTTCCACTCTCACCCCCCCCCCCCACACACACACACACACACACTCAACTTGCCAACCTCCCTCCTCTCCGACTATCCATCCCGATTCTGCTAACGCCAACGCTCAGATGTCGTCAAGTCAAAAATCAATCTCTCGCCTGCTAGAAAACAACTGTGCGGGCGTCATTTGAGAAGCCAGAGTTGTGTCTCTTTTTTTATTTTCTTCATATTTATTTTCTGTTGTTATTAAAACCCTTGAGTGGAATATAAAGACGTCTTAAATTCCTGCATGGAAATGTCCGTCGCTGACCAACTTTTTAAGTCAGCCAGCTAGTAAGGTTAAATGGCTTGCGTCATCGATCCGGACAGGACGACACCAACAAGAAACACAGAGCCACGTGACCTCGCGTAATGAAACCTTGCGTTCGCCGCGCCCTTTCCTTTGCGTGCACTGGTGACGCAAATGGCCCGATGCGCACGTCATCAGCGGCGTCCAGAATAGACGTGGCTACCAATCGATTTTTTGAATGACCCGAGGCATTGGCTTCTTATCTGTGCTCGTTCGCGGGCAGCCATAATGAGGAAGCAAGCAAGGTAAATAAGTAAGGCCCTCGTTGCATCAACGTGGGGATCGATAACATGCGAAGGACGCTGAACCCCTTCTCTGTCATCTGATGTCTGCTGGCTGTTCTTTGTTGATGATCTGTTCCGTCAAGGTCGTTCGATTAGGACTTGTTTTGTGCATTCGAAGTATTTCACACAAGAAAAAAAAATCAAACAAAAACTCGATCTTTAAACTCATGCGATGACATTTATTGTAATGGATGTAAGTATCAAATGATGACTTTCCGCATTCAGTGAATCGTTTCTGTATGATTATCCTACTTGAGTTTGCAAATAAGAATGGTTCGAATAACAAAGACCATGCACGGACCAGCTGTGTCTAAACACGAACATTATGTCTTATTTCCATACAGAAATGTACGAGTCTTAAGGTGAACGTCCCTACGGGAGACTTTCTAGATGGAAATGGAAACGTGAGTTTTTGTGCAGCTACACATCCGACCTCTAAACCAGCAAATAGACAAATGTACATACTTTGTCTTAGGAAAGAGCAAATTTAGTGAATAATTCTGTCCATCTGCCCCCATGGGCTCTTTTGTCTGGTAGTTTATGCTGTTGTCTGCCAGTGTATATAGGAATTAGTTTCCTCGCAACACAGCCGTCCTCCCTTGGTCTCTCGTGCACAGTGAATGCGGCTCTTTACTCGAGGGATACGCGACAAGGACAGCACGGACACACTGGCGAAATGTAAAATTAAAACTGCAAACAAAGATAATAAGCTCATTATTCATGGTGTCTTCCTGTGCTTTGACCTAGAAGACGGCGAGGTACCACCCAGCGATTCTAACAATAGAACCATCACAAGGATGCAGCCAGAACTCGCGATATCCGTAATACAGAGGGTTGATGGGTCGAGAGAGAATACCTCGACAAATTGTCTTTCTCTAGATTCATTTTATTACCGAGACTGAATTCGCATGATTTGGGGGGAGCTTCTAATGCCACAACAGAAGAAACATCACTGATCAACAACAAAATGCCTGCGAACAGACGCCTTCACGTAATTGTGACTGGTCTATTAGTAGAAATTAATTACTGCAGCATTTCTTGACTATGTAGAAAATATATCGAGTTACATTTTACTGGTCGTTTGGCCACTATCGTTCTTCCACTACACCAAAGAACACGTAGTTTTCTTTATTTACTTGTTTATTTACATTTCGTTTTTATCCATCTGCTAGTGTTTGCCACGCAGATGATGTTGACCCAGGGTCAGCTGATCAGGTCAGAAGATAATCTTTACAAGGAGCGTCCGCCTTCTGTGTTTATAAGGCGTCTGTGTGTCACGGACAACGGGCATGACAGAAAGCTTGTAGGTAAGTATTAAAGCATATTTCATAGGCAGACAGACAGACAGACAGACAGACAGACAGACAGACAGACAGACAGACAGACAGACAGACAGACAGACAGACAGACAGACAGACAGACAGACAGACAGAGCCCAATAGCATGAGAAAGTGTAGATTGTAAGCTGTAACCTTTCTGCATAATTTGGCTATGCGTTGTTCGTGCTGTGACGTTTGCGTGTTTCAAACCGAAAGTCTGCCTGTGTGACTCCTCATGGTACAAGATCTGTCTGTATCACAGCTCTCTTTTAATCACTTGTCTCGGGAACGAGAGGTGCCCAGCAAGATCAGCCCCACTCTCCAGTGAACGTGCGCTCATTAGTAGTGAACGAATGGTTACTCGTCTTCCCGCACCCCCTCACCCAACCAGCCAGCCTTTCAAGAGAGTGGAGCGGTGATTAGGTGTGGGTATGTGCGGTCGCGCCTGTTTGGACAACACTGTATACTACTGCCTGAAAATGGCCGCTAGAGAGAGAAAGAGAGGGATTGACTGCTCAACCTGCTTTACTAAGTCATGTATTTGTGTTTTCTTGTTTTGACTTTAACAATCCCTATTCTGTTCTGTTCTTTCTTCTTCATCTCTCTCTCTCTCTTTTCCTTCCCCATCTCCCTTAGTATATGTTGTTCTAATCTGTTTCGGAATGAGCGTGCTAGGATAATCTCATGTGTTGCGTTACTTGTCCTGGTTGGATGCTGATCCACGTGATAGTGTGAGATGTGTAAAATCGCTACTTTGGGATTGTAAGTTGCCAGGGCCTGGATATCACGACGGGCCGTCCCTTAACTTAATGGACTCGACTTCTCCAGAATTTCCGAACAAACTTTCATGGCAATCTCGTAAATATAAAATTAATTGGGCGATTGTCACCAAAACCTTTACTGCCTCGGGTCAATGGTTTCCACACCAGAGGGTGACGACGCTATGAAATAATGTGAATAACTAGAGAAATATACCGAGGGAAAAGATTCTCATGCTCTGACACGTTTGCTCAGTCTCACACGGGCAAAACAGTTCTTGCTCAAGAGCCCCCACCCTCGTTGAAGACACAACTGCAGCGAACCGTTATTCAACACATATTTCATACACTAACTGACTCGACAACATCAAATATATCTACAGATTATTTACAGAGAATCACCGTGCTCGTATCTAGGGTAAGATGTTGCCTGATTACGTCATACACCGAGGAATCAGACAAACAGGATAAACAAACTATATAAAAAGCCAGAGGGGAAATCAAACTGCAACACGGCCTATGATCCCGCTCGATACACAGATACAATAAGTGACCGGCAAGAGAGCATCTACTCTTGTCACTACTAAAACAACTGCTTTGCCGCGATACACAACTCTAGCTCCTCTTGGCGTTCGCCCGGCCACTAGCCTATGACGTCTCCTGTCTCCGGCAGGATAAAACCACCTGTCTTAATCAACCCGAGTCCCAGACTCTAAGATAGTATTTATGGCAGAGCAGTCCTAATCTAGAAGGCACAATAGCAGTCACTTACTCGTCTATTATGTACTTGTCGGCGAAATACAACCCAGTGTATTTAGCTTGAGTACTAGAGTCCTTTGCTCTTCCGACGTCCTGGCTAAGATGGCGAGGGGCCGAGGTCCGTGGGTCTACATGTGGCCGCGTGTCTTTTGGTCCTACTCTCTGTGTCCTATCTCACGCTTCCCCCTGCTTAAGTAGTATGCGTCCTGACACCTTAAGCTCGATTAAACCGGTTCTGGCCAGCCTAGGCTGGTGCAGAGCAGCTACTCTGACTAATGACGTAGCATCCACCTACCAGGTGTCAATAGAGGGGAGGGGGAATAGGCTAACTTAGGGGTGACATGTGACACTGGACAGGTCTGTAGAGGTTCGAGCTAGGGTGTGGAAGTTTGCTGGTTCAAATCCAGGTGTGACCAAGGATTATTTCCTGGAGTTAAATATTGTGCAGACTCCATTCGCCTAGCTCCTGGGACATCAAACTGCCTGTCTGCCATCTTGCTGCAGACATCAGTCTGGTGGTTATTTTAGTGCATAGTTTAGTAATAGGACCCCCACCCCATCCCAATTGTACGAAATCAATGCGAGATGGAAGCACTGTCCTTCTTAAAAAAAATAACCAACCAACCATGTAAGCCCTTCTGCCATTTTACCGCTCCTGTTAGCACGGCATTCTGCTGTCTTGTTTTCACCATCAGGATCCATTTGCCATCTTGGTTACCGGCAGGAGCTGTGTGGTATCTTGGTTACCCACTGACATTTTCGTTACTTGTTACTGGAAGGCCTTGCGATACTGTGAGAGTTTATAGGTTGGCCGTTGTGCCCAGTGTTAGTTCTTTCCATCAATTACTTGGTGTGTTGCAACTGTGATTCAGTGTGGGCGATCGCTGGGCGACTGTGCACGACTGTCTTGGCGTGCGTGGTTCCTCTGCGCCAAACGAGCGACGAGAAATCACGAGAAAACGCGAAGTAGGTGACCAACTGGAAGAAAGGAGAGCAGCATGAGGCGACAAGCGGAGGTCCCGTCCCAGAGCGAGTGAGTGGGGTGGGGATGAGGGCAATCGGAGCACCAGCTTTGGGTATGTCTATACCCAATGATGTGTCATCATATATTTTTAATCTTCTTATCTCCTAGACCAATGGAGATACACAAAAGTGCAAGGGGGGGGGGGAGGAGGAGGAAAGAAAGAGATAGAGAGCGAAGGCAGGCGCAACAACTACATAAAAAAGAGGAGTCGGAAGAAGAGGGAAGAGGAGAGATTATTTACCCACGCACTTTTAAGCGAGTTCTCTTATCTATGCATGCAAACATGCTATATCCGCCTTTCTCCTTCTATCCTGTGTCCATAGTTTATGCCTGTGTACGGGCGTATTCACTGACGGAAAGTGATGAGAATTTTAGCCTGTGTTGCCAGACATCCGGCTACGCTAATTCCCCAGAATCTTATGATATCCATCATATGAAAACAAGGCAAAAAGTTGCGTTAATTGTACCTCTGTCGCAAAGTCTTTGTGTTAACTTCTGTTCATACGTAAAGATGCACATAAAATACAAAGGGCGAACGGGGCCTTACGACCGCTCTTATGACGGAAGGGCAGATACGAACGCTCATGCAAGCCACCACCAGTCATAAAATATATTGTAAAGACCCGTCCACCCAGTGTATTTTACGTGCATTTTTACGAACGAACAGGCAATAAGCTCGCCCATGCAGCCAACCACGAAAAATGATCCGGTAGGATAATTACATTTTCTAGCTAGAATTTTTTGTTCACGATCACTGTTATTATTTCGACCAACAGTATAACTGAAGCATCTGAACATCTGAAATCCTCGCCATTCAGACATTGCTTATCTGAACTATCATAAATAGTTTTGACTATTGCGAAAAGCTTTTCAAACCATCTGCAAAGGTAATATATTCGCAGCGCACTTTGTACTCTAACGTTGCATTGTCAACTTCAACTGGATGGAGCACTAGCTCCTTAATTCGTGTTGGCGATACTATAATAATAGTACGTGTGGCTGCTACACCGACAGAACGGTAACGTACACAAAATAATGCGTCCCAGGCAAACTCCACGCAAGACTGACTTGCCATTGTCGGCCATCGTATGAAAATTGTTTGCTTTTGGTTTGTTCGTCAGTTTGTCTTTCTTTTGGTCGTTTTTAGTTATTTAAGTGCCGGCCTCATAGTTTGACTCGGTCGAATGAAAGCAACAACCACTTTCCCAGCTTACCTCCTGGGATAAAGAGTTCATCCACGAGATTGACCCCCCACCCCCCACCTTCACTCTTCCCAGCTTCTGGTCAACTCTTATTGAAGAGAAACTGTAATGAGGATCTGTCTACCCGGAAGAATCGACCCAACATATCGAAATCAAATCGCGTTTTTGCTGCATCCGGTTGATGCCGCAGAAAAGCTGACTAAAATTATTATCACTTCTCATCGGTGAATACACAAGTGCAAATACATGCATGAGCCGAGCGCACAGGATGAGGACAGAAAGATATCAGATCATGCATCGTTAGCCCGCCCTTTCCTGATTGATACTAGTTTCGACTGCGTGAGTTTTCGCCTGATCAATCAGCTGCAGCTCTTTTGGTGGAAGTATTTAGGTACTCAGTCTTGGTGACCCGCAAGACTTTTTGCAGACACGACCTGTCGACGAACAGACGTATCTCCTCACGTCCTCGGAAAAAGCGATGCAGCTATTGACCCCTGACCCTGTGCAGGACTACATCGCCATCCAAAGCTGTTTTCTTTCGCGCAGCTGGTACATCCACGACCTTTGTTATGTAGGCCAATGTTAGAGCGCGAGCAGAAAACAGCCGGCGCAGCAAAACTATAGGCGCCACGAAAATGTCGCCATTCAAGGCCGCTACTGTCTTTGTAAACCACCGTTATGTGGCAATGAACATGCAACCGCCTCATCCATCAAGTTAATTCTGTTTATGTTTGGTCCACAGCAACATTACGGGGCATTGTTTCTGTGTTTAGTAAACAATTTTATTTAACGCCCAGTGCACAGACACCGACCGACGTTAGGAGCGGCGCAATCAGTGTTCCACCACTCATGCGGAGTCTATCCGTTTACCCAAGGACATAATACTTTCACCACCTGTTTCCTCTTTCCTTCGTCAAAATGTTCAGAAAGTTAATACCGCTTAACAGCGTATGTACTTGACAGCACTGCGTCTAATTCTCTCCCACCCCCTCCACACACACACACACACGTTTCCAGGTCAAGGATGTCTAGCCACACGACAGGTATACGTTTACGATGCTGTTGTTTACTTTGGGACGGTAACAACAAAAACCTGACAGGTTGCAAGGTCACGCTCCCGAGTTTATTTTGGTCTCCGCCGAAGTATATCATATTGATATGTGCACTAGAAAACTCTCAGAAGTGTAGACCAGATCAAAAGAGCTTTTCAATTCAGCCTTATTCCGTTGTTTGTTTTTCCTACCGTATGTTCCATGGTCTCTGCGCAGAGAAACAAAGGGGGCATCCACGTTGATTGAAACTCTCTACAACGGCAATGCGGTCGGAACGGCGATGATCAGATGCCATATTATGTGTTGTCTTCATGTGGTTAGCACTGGGGGTATGTATGTGGGGGCCTGGATAATTCTGCAGGTAGAGCTGCGGACTAGCATGTGGATGATGCTAGTTCGGGTCTAGGATTGGTCAAGGATTATTTCCTGGACATAAACATTGTGCAGACTACATTAGACCATAACCTGAACATGAAACTGTCTGTCTTCACTGGTCATCTTATTGCAGCTTTCAGCCTGGTGGTTCTTTCAGTGAATAGCTTAGTAATAGGACCGCATCCCGTCACAGTCAGAAATCACTTTGAGGTGGATTCATTGTCTCTCTAAAATTACCTGTTTACTTACCTACCTGTCACTAGGCTCGGCTCTATGGATAGAGTTAGAGTCTGAAAGGTTGCTAGTTCGAATCCAGATGTGGCCTGGGATTATATTTTGTAGTTAAGTCTTGTGCAAAATCTTTCGCGTCTCCTCGAACATTATAAACGGTCTCTCCGCCCTGCCAACCGTGCTGCAGCTATCAATCTGGTGGTTGCTTCAGGGTACAGATTAGTAACAGACCCCGTGCCATCACAGTGCGAAATCACCACGAAGTGGAAGCACTGTCTGTCACGTGTTGGGGTCTGGTGGGTCAAGGAGATTGCACCATAGATTCCAGGTGTG
>SMGT01000812.1:0-23993 GCA_004794575.1 Lanistes nyassanus | reverse complement strand
CTACGTCACTTTTCTGCCCCTTATTTCCCTGCCCTTTTTCGATCCATTCCTTCTTTTGTGATATTCGCCTTCTTACGTACCATCGGTTTTTATTCACGCATTTAAGCTTTCGGTTTTATTGAATGATCCGTTCTCTGTTCACTCTCCCTTACCCTCCTTTCTCTTTTACCGCTGGTTTTCCTTTTTCTACCCCACCGTGATATAGCCTTAGTTGCTGGCACGGCGTTAAGCCCAAATACCTCCTCCTCCTCTTAGCTAAACTTGTGTTTCTTTAGCAATACTTACCATGACCCACCTTCCTCCCTGCTGGTCTCTTTGGCTTTTGAAAGTCAGGTTGAGTTTGCCAGTGAGCTGTGTGCATGGGGGGATGCACATTGAGCATGCAGGTGCATGGGAGGCCTTATCAGGGTTATGTTTACAAAGTTTTTTGTTTGTAAGGTGTGATTATAGATTGCTAAATTGAGATTTAGCACTCTGGGTCATGGTAAGCATTGATAAAGAAAATTAATTTAGCTAAGAACTTCGTTTTTTTAACATATAGTTCAGTGGTAAATAAAATGCAGTGTGAAAGCATATCTTGCAGTTGCCTGCCATGATAACATACATGCAGGTTTATTTCTTTTCCCATCACATTACATGTACATACATGTTGTACTAAGAGTTCAATGCAACCAGTCCTCCATTATAAGACCCCTTCATTATAAGATTTTGGCTGCTTTTTCAAAGTCTTATATGGGAGGTTTTACTATATCAAGGTTAGGTGAATCAAGGCCTGGTGTTGCCAATAGTTTCATTATGCAGGTTATGGGTAGCCGCACAACTAATAATCTGGAAATCTCTGCTCAGCTTTGTAAGTCTGGGGGAAAGGATACAGATCCAGGACATAAAATATGCTGAAAAAGTATGACATTCTTCAGTAATTGTATATTTAAGATATTTGATTCAAACACTTAAAAATGTGATCTCTGTTTTGATGTGACCCTATTGGTTTATAATAAAGTAGAAAGCATTGTGTCATTGATGCAGTTCTGGCAACCAGAATGGAGCTGTGTCCGAAGGAACATCTTGAAGCTGTCCAAGGATCAGTATTGACCATGCTGGCTACTGCTGCTGCAACTGCTGCCTCCTTATATCTCCACCTTGTGAACCTGCTCATGAGCCACCCAGTCCATGCCCTTATGTAGAGACCAGGTCAGCCAGAAGGCAGCAGTCCCTTTTTAGGGGGACATGGCAGGTATTAGGTCAGGCAGCTCAAGCCACAGTGGAAAGAGTATTCCGCTGCATGGTTCACAGACAAGGAATGTCATGACGTACATGATTGGCAGCAGTAGATATAACATGCTGCTGTTATGTCCCTCTGCCTGTGGCACCTCATGCTGAATTGAATCACCAGGACCAAACAGATCTGCTAGTGTATTGCCCAGCAAACACAGCTTGGTTATCATGAAAGTAATCTGTTGTCTGTTGCAGTGCTTTTTACTTATTGTCTTAAAGACAGTGTTTAAAAATATTGTGTAATTTTATAAAGAGAAATTCAAGTGAAAAAAAGGATGTTTGACAACACACTTTCACATTAACATGCTTGCATGCACAAAGATATACCTGTGCATGATTTTATGCATAGTTGCATGCATGTGCTTGGACATATGCATGTTAATGTATTTAAACAAAAATTATGTGCTAGTCTTGATTTTAATCATTGTTCAGATTCAAAGCTTTCAAACATTCAAACCTTTGTTGGTATCATATTTACTGTCTCATAATGTACAAGGCAGACTACATTTCTCTATCATAGAGAAGATAATGAGCAATTCAATTGCTTTACACAATTTATTTTAATCATAAGTTTGCACTCAGACTCAAGTTTGTTTCCTTTCTCTTATAAGCTCAAAGAGCTTAAGAACACAGATGTATGACTTTTTTTTTAATTTGAAGAGTCTGTGTTATTCCCAAAGGGAGACTTTGTAAAGGGTCCATATGCACAAATGACCAAGCGTTGTCTTGAAAAGGAGACACAGTAGTTGCATTTTTAGAGTTTTAAGGGCATGCTGTCAGCAGTGCTGATTTGTAGAATGTTTGCTGCTGGCAGCAAAGGGGCAAGCAGAGATGCCTTTGTGACAACAATCTTTCTAATTTGCACATCTGTCAAGATAGCACACATTATATTCCCCCACCCATCCCCCCCCAAAAAAAAATCTCACAAAGTTTTGCACTACATTGTCTGTTTCGTGAGATGCTTCTGTAAAAATATGCTGGTTTAAATGCTTACTTCATTGCTCACCCAGTTTTCTTGCTCATATTTTTCTTAAACAGCCCCCTTCCCTACTGTCTCTCATACACAAGAAGTGCACATATTCCTGTAATCTTCATGCATGTGCAGGTATGCTACACACTATGTATGAGTGTTAACATACAGACTATAAAAGCATACAAGCATAATAGCTCAGACTATATTACAATATGGAATGTTGTGTGCGCATGGGAGAAAGGTTGGGGATGGGTGGCAATAGATACCTTTGAGAGTTCTGAGGAAGGGATCAACCAGGGCAATAGAGGAACAAATTTGTTGTAAAAACATACTTTAAAGTATCATCTTAAGACCTGTTTTTTTTTTGTTTTTTTTTTTATTTTATGAAGAAGTGCCATTAAATCAAATATTTTGTATCAGTGGCGACACAAGGAGCTGAAAGCTCATGAGTGGTCTCCATGTCAATCAAAATAAACAAAACAAACAAAACAAATGGCGGGTAGTGATATGATGTTTAGGGGAGAGTTTTGAAGGAGAGGAGGAAAGAGAAAGAAGATAGAGAAAGGGGAGGGAGGAGGAACCACGATTACCACGCTATGGGCTTGTGTACTGGTTGTGCACCTAAAGCAGGCAGGAAGTACAGAAGTGGTCAAATGTAATTTAGAGTCAGAGAAAGCTAGAAGCGTTTTGATTCTTTTATAAACTTGTGTAGACATAAGAAAATTTCGGTGTTTTTAGAGACAGACAGATCTTTGTTTCCTGAAAGTAAGAGGTCGGTGTTGAGGAGAAGAGGAGCCGGCAAATCAAGAGTTTGTATAGTGTGTTGGCGAGCATTTTAGTAGAGGGGACAGTATAAAAGAAAGTGTTTCTTTAGTTTTGGAAGGAAACCTTTTATACCATTTATTCCAAATCAGATTTGTAGAAATTCAGTTGGGAAAGGCAGAGTCTTTAGCTTGTGGTGCAATTTAAAAATTTGGGGAGGTGGGGTGAGCTCATTTTAATTGCTTATGCTGCTAAAATCTGTCCTTTCTTATATAACATTATACAAAACTTCTTCATTCTCTGTTCAATAAAAATTGTAACACTTCTGTCACAGTTATGACCATTTTTATAGTTAGCCATAAAATGTACATGTATTATGAAGTTTTACTTTTTTTTCAGGATGGAATGGGGATTAGTTCACTTTTTAAAATTAGCGAATCGGCATAAAGTTATGAGGTAGGGTTTGGGTGGGGTTTTTTTCTTGATATCTTTTTGTTGTACAGGTTCCAGGCATAAATCATTGAGGCATGAGTCTTTTTCAGACATTTCATTCCTGAAAGGTTGATCTGTAACCTTTCTGCTGAAAATGTTAGTGCTGATTCAGAACATACTTTATATTGTCTTGAATTGCACACTTAGGTATCACTACATCTGTATAGTCAACCTTCTCATTGGTTTAAACCATTTGGCATTTCTCGTTTCCTAAGACTAGTGTTAAACAGCCTGCATTGTAGTCATTCAAGTAAATAATCTCCTTTGCTGCTGCAATCTTAGCTTACTGAAAGTTTACAGTCGGATGACTGTGTTGCTGTGACTTCTCGTAGACTTCACTGGAAAGAATCTCAGTCTCATTGGATTTCAAATACTGACATACTTGCTGGGCTTAACTTGCAGCCTTTCATGAAAACATGGTGCCTTCTGTCTAGCAAATGGTACTAGATTTTTTTATCTCCAAGAAAACATGATAACAACAAAACCTTGGGCACAACATTTTTAAGCCATGGTAGAATGAAAAATCCATTAGAAACTAGTCCAAACTCGTATATCTTTCATAAACTTTCCTGCCTCGCTCTTCAACATTTCAGATATTCCTGTCGGTGTTAGACATTTTCCTTGCAGCTCAGCTGTAATTAAATCAGATTAGTCCTTACAAGCTGTGCTGAAGTCTCCGTTTTCAGATTTATAGCTTTTAAAATAAGGTATATATATATATACTTAGCTGCATGCAAAGAAACTGCATGAATGTCTATGCATGCTTGTACATGCATCACTGTCTTTCACCCATGCACACACAGAAAAGATAATCCATCTCTATTGCCCCCTGTCCTCCACTAACATATACTTCCATCCCTTCATTATCAGTACATAATATTCACTATCTTGCACATGGAGAAGAAAAATCTACAAGTTGTGCAGGTTAGAAAGTTTTGTTGCCAAACTAGACATGGTGGGATGAAGCACAAAATACTTTGATTGTTTGAGTAATGGTGAAGTTAGCAGACAATGCTTGCAATTATTTTTTGAGTGTTTGTTGTATTCTCTTGTGCCTTGGCAAAAGAAAAAACAACAAATCAGACAGAAGCTGATAAATGTGCTATTTTATGAAGTGTTAACATGACATTGTTGATTTACCCCTTGATGAATTGCTTTTATTGTCCTGTCAGGATCACCTTTTCCCTTTCCATACATTCTTTTAACAATACTCAGAATCTTTTTGCAATTTTCTCCATGACATCTCTTTTTAGAGCAAATCAGATAAAGAGAGGATGTGCTTAGTCAATGTATTTTGATGTTCTGAATTGTCTAAGCATAATATTTTGGGTTGAAAAATTATATAAGTTACAACCGCACTTAGAAAATCGCTATTTTTCAGTACAAGGAGTAGCCATGGGCTTTCTTGTGGAGGAAATCACATCGAGTCTAATAATGTTGCAACAAATGTGACAAATGCTGTTGGTAAAATACACACAGGAAGGATACAACAGCTTATGATGTTCTTTCGTTTTTTCCAGCAAGGCAAATCTTTAGACAAACAGTGATCAAGAAGAGACTTTTTTTACGCAGTTCCAAACCCAGAAATAATAGTTAATATTGCTTATTGATAACAAAGTGGAAAATTAAAAAGAAAGAGCCATGGTGCAGTATTGTTAGTAGGAATCTGAGCACTCTTTCTCTTCTGGCTCATCGATATTCCTTAATTTTTCCAGCTCTTCATCTATGCACTGCATAAAACTTGGTCTCAGGATCCATGCTGGCAGTGTTTACCTGTATACCTGTATTTCTACTGCTTTGCTTTAACAGTTGATGTGATGTCTCTCAACGGGACAAAATATTCACCACGCTGTATGTCCATGAAATGCAGTGTTCAAGGTGTAATTGAAAAAATTTTTTTTTGCATGACAAAATATCAACCCAAAATAATTCTGAACATTAAAAAACACCAATTGAGCACAGCCTATCTCTTAATTTTACATGCCCTTTAAATGCATGCAAACTGTGTATTTGCAGTACTTTCGCAGATACTGGGTAAGAGTTGATGTGTAAGTGGGGGGCAGGGCTGTAGTTGTAAACAGCACTAAACTGATAATCGTTACCATTAGTGCTGTTGGATATTGGCTTAACAGTTTCTTTCTTTAATTTTAAAGACTTTAGACCACACCTAAACTTTTTTTTAGGGGGAAATTGCATTATTTTGTTGGCATATCAACTCTTTGTATAAAACATAGCTGTTGGCTATGGAGAAAAAAAACATTTTTAGATTTTATTTCATATTATTCTTTTCATTTCAAATGCTTTCTTTAGGTTCAGCACCACTGTTCAGACTTTTGTCATTTGTTGTGTTGGTATAGAGATGGAGGACCTATCTAAGGTAGACATATCATGCTTATTGTATACATGAAATATAGGTTAGTGACAGCATATATCTTCTCTTTGTAGCATGTTGTCATGTAGAGGCTGAGGTATGATTATTGTTATTTTTTAAATGAAGGGTCAGGGATGATAACTTTGGACAGTGTGCATAGTTAAAAAAATTGTGGGAAAGTATATCCTTATTTCACTTTCTTTAGCACAGATTTTACGCTTTAAGTTGACTTTCTGATTTTTAATGAATGCTTTGGCTGGTAAGAGATTTCTCATGCTTTCTCTGGCGTAGAAAACTGTAAGATTTGTAAATCAAGGATGGGATGGGATATTCTCCCTCATTCTTAAAGATAAAATGTGAGGATTAATGTGTTCTTTTATCATGGTAACTGTGTAGTCAGTCTGCAGAACAAACAGATATAATTCAATTTTGATACAAATCTAAAGTTCTTGAACTTCTTTGCATATCAGCAGTTTATGTGCATCCATTCTGTGTTCACGTTGAAACAGTATTTTAATGTGACTGATACAGCAAGATTTGTATGCTTTGCCCTAATTATATTCCTTCTTGTGTGTGTGTATGTGTGCATGCATGATTAGTTATAAATAATTTTCAACAAAAAGTACTGTGGCAGATAAACATTTAGTCCTGATGTTCTAGTGTCCTTTGGTGCATGCTGCCACTTTTCCTTCTTTTCTTTCTTAACAGCACTCAGAGTATGTGTAGTGTTTTAGATCTAAATTGCTATAAAATAGTTCAGCCCATGCAGTGATTGACAGTAGGAATTTTTTGGGGATCTGGCAGCATTTTTTTCTTAGTCCCATTCTACATGTATGGATGCACGTGATGCATGGAATATACATTGGTACATCATTGTTCTCTCTCTCTCTCTCTCTCTTTCTCACTGCTCAAAGACTGCAATTAGATGCATTTTGTTTCCTATGTTTTTGGTGAACTTTTTAATCTGTCAGCACACAATGCAAATAGCACTGAAAAGTATGCACACAGAAAGATTTGTTAAAGCTATTAGGAGACAAAATGTGAGGTGGTTTCAGAAAGTAAGATGACACCAGTTCCAAAGCAGGGTTTAAAAGTGACAGAAAAAAGGCAAATTTATGAGATGCTGGAAATGTAGGGAATTTCTGTATAAATCAGTAACATGGGGAAATATTTCCACAGAAATAAGTGAGTGCTTTCTAAAAGGTTTTGTTAGAGAAAGCTTGATGAGGCAATCAGAGAAAAAAATATAGTGGGTTCAGGAGAAGAGAATCTGAGAATAGAAGACCATCTGTTCAGATCAAGGGATCATCTTAACTTCTTTTTGTGGTACCGAGTTCTTCCTGCACTCATCATCAGCTATAAAGATGTGAATGACCCAATTTAGACTGCAGCATCCTTACACTGCTACTTTAAAAACAAATAAGTAATCAAACCATAATGAAAAACACATGACTGCTGTTTGGAGTAAAACACAAGGTGGTAAAGGAACTTATCCAAGCAAAAATTAAGAAAGACGAGGTCAATCTTTCGGGGCATTACCCCTTCTTCAGGATGACACAAATAGATAACATAAACTAAGTACTTAAATGGGGGATGGGTGGGTGGGAACTGGTAGACAGTTCACCAAGGTTTCTGGAGAAATGTGGGGAAGAGACCAAAACCCATAGAAGGTGATCGTTCTGTCTCCAATCCACTGGGAAACTGCCCCACTCTGCTTTACATTGGTGAGACTGAATGCACATTCAACAAACACTTTAAGGAACACCTAGCAAACACTAGAGAAACTTTACAGTTGCGTGACAGTTCAACATTCCCCCACACACATTAGATAACATGAGGGTCTGTGTTGTTTGGCTCCGCAGACCAAACAAATATTGATTCCTTTGTAATTTATCTCTTTGGTACCATGACACCCAGTGGACTCAAAGAGGTAAACTCTCTTCCACCTGCATTGTAAACACACCCCACTAATGAATTTGTCGGCATAAAAAAATAACAAAAATCACTTAGCTGACAATGACACAGGCCATACATGGTTAATGGACAGGAGGAAAGTTGGAGAAAGAGGGACAGAGCATAGGATTGGTTTAACATGCTCTGCGTCCTACTCTTTCTTCCTGTCCATCGACCCTGCATGACTAGCATCCTTGTCAGCTGAGTTTTATTTATTTGTTTGTGTTGTCCTGAAGAAAGGTTGTAACAATTCTACCAGTTTCATTCAATCGTGACAGACGCCAAACTAGGTAGTGCGCGTCCCAAACTTTATTCGTTGAACAAAAACCGTTGCAGGTGGTGGCCGGCTTCTCATGCAACCTGTTCCATAGTCTAGTGGCTATTATAGGACCTCTTCTCTCTCACTACTGTCTACCTTATTAGTGACACAGACTGAAGCCTGCTCTTCTCTATTCTCTAACTTTTCCTGGCCGCTAAAGGCTGTGGCTTCTTCCAGAGTATAACTCCTTTATACAGCTGCAGGGGAGGCGCATATAGAAGATAGCCCTGTGGCCCATCCTCCTTTTTGCCCCTCCCGTCTTCTGCCTGCTAACTCCTGCCTTGGGCCTTCATGGTCAGAACTTTCTAAGTCCCCTGACCAGCAAGCATAAGCCCTAAGGGCTGGGCGTAAGCCCGAGCACGCTTCTTCCGTCCGTATCCTTCTCTCTCTTGGTCTAATCTCCGTCTCAATCTCCCGATTCTTGCATGTCCCCCTATTCTTATTTCTCCCTACTCCAGCGCCCTCTACATCACATGGTCTATTCTCGTAAACAGCATCACGTGCATATTCGCTCATGATCTGTTGACAGGCAGCCAGAGCAATGTTTAGGTTTCTCGAGGTTCCAAGTTGACCTCCAGGTCACTGCATCGTACTTGGCTAACCCCATTGCTGTCATCCGCTGTCCCTGACTTCGAGGACCAGGGAGGTTGCTTGTCTACCTCCCTCCACCGTACATATTGTTCTCTGGGAGAGCACGAAATTTACTTCCCTTAACTAAACGACCCTTTAATTTAAACTGCGTGAACAATGCTATTTTTACACGCCAGGTTTCAATTTCGTTACAGGGGCCATGCCCTGAGATGTCGACTTCCTGTCTAAGTCCTGTTTGGCTAAGTTCCCTTTCTTGTACCTTTATTACCCCAAGCTGCAGTCACCTATTTCTTTTCGCTTTACTGAAGAGGAAGTGGTAAACTGTGGGGGGGGGGGGCTCATCAGAGGTACCATTATAATAATTTGCAACACTATAAAAGTGTGGGCTAGAAATGTAGCTCACACCTATTTTAGAACATCACACCTGTAAATTGCACCAAATGAGGCAACTTTTTGAACTTTGAACATTTGAAATCTGCTATAGATTAAGGATAATATTTTTACAATAGGCCTAATTATGTTACGGTGAACTGGCACAAACATCATGCAGTACCAATGTGACAACCTGACTCCTATATTTAGTATAGGTCTGTCATAGGATATTTATTTTGGATGTATTCTATCACAATAGGTACAGTTTCTTTCCAGATTGGCATGCGTTAGGGCTTATTCACTCACTGCTGGGATAGGAGGTTGAGACAGTATTAGCATGTGATTTGTGGTAATATCCTATTCTAAAAACAAAAATTGGGTTCCCTTTTTGAGGGATTATAAAGCAGGACTCTGGGTTAATGTGGCCTCAGCTTTTGACTTCTCATGATTTTGATGTTAAAAGGCTATTACAGAAGGGATTACGGAGAAAAACAGGGACCATTGAAAAAAAGCTGGAAGTGAAGAAAGGATGTTTGAGAGTTATTTTAGTCTCTTGAGCTGGCTGGTCATTGGGGTGGGCGTTGGGATGAATGTAGCAGCTGGGAAAGTTCTGTAATGCCCTGTCAGTGAACTTGGCTCACTTGCAAGAGCCCATCTTCTAATAAGACTAGTGGGAGTTGAGAGTGTCTAACTTATGATGTGGGTCAGATTATACCATTCCCAAGTCAGTCCATTAAACCGGTGCCACCAAACCCCCCTCCACCCCAATGATTTCTAAGATAATAGGACAAATGGAGAATATGTACTACGTGTAGTTTATGGTGTATATTCTGCTGGGGTTTGGGGGGATGGATTTGAACAGAGAAAGATGTGGAAAAGAATTACTTTGAAAATGAACTGCATGGGTGCCACCTTTTCAAGTTATAGCAAAATCTGCCTTCTACTGGAAAAAGTCAAAATTATGCAAGTGGAAAAAAACGTTCATCATTTTCATTATGTCAGTTTTATGTCAGCACATTGCATCTTATATGTTTTCCTTTTGTGACCATTGACATTTTATTTAAAATGAATGGTTTTAGTTTGGCAAAATCTGTATTCATAATATCATTCCTTGGTGACATTCTCACTTGCAGAAAAAATTAGCTGAAAATATCGACAAAATATCCCCTTACTATTGACTGCAAACTCTGCACTGCAGCATTGAAAAAAATATCATGCTTTCAAAATGAAAGTGAAGATAAAAGTCTTAAATATTCCTTAATTTCCAGTTTGAACTTGATTTGAAAACCACTTTGCAGTTAAGTTGTACATTGGTCAAGTTCAAGTTACTGTCAGCTTCATAAGCAGCATCACTTAATCTGACCTCTAGCTGCAGTGAAAGGGTCCACCATTCAGTAGTGTACTTTTTTTTTTTCAATTTTTGTCTTATCACCGGCCCAAACCACAAATTGTTGACTGTCTTCCTCGCATTTTCATACAGGTTTTTGCTTAATAAGGCATCCAAATATGCAAGCTAATATGAGCTTCTGAATCAGCCCTAGTTTGTGATTTATTACAGCTTGCATATTTCACTGGTTTGTCAAAAGCATCTTCACTTCGCACTCACCAACTTTAAAATAAAAGATAACCATCTCCTTGCTAATTGTGCATAGATGCACATGTGTTAGGTGAGGGTTACAGTTCTTGGAAAATATATAATTTCCTGTTATCAGAATGGGAGACTTGAATGGCAAAATATTAAATTTCTATTATCATCAAATAGGAAATGTTGACCAAGCTTGAGACAAGGAGAGGGTTTAAAAACATAAGAATCGCTGTCAAAATGGAAGCAAAGAGGTCATTGTGTATTTGAAATCTATTTGCCTGTAAAGTTGTTTCTCTTTGTCAATCATCGTCATGGTGTGTGTGTGTGTGTACATGTGTGCATCCATACACAGTACTTTTGGGGCAGAAAGATCCAGGTCATTTTCTAGAAATAACTCCCACTCCATTTTTTGTCTAAACCCAAATCCCTGTGAATTTTTCTGCGATTTTTAAAGTAGAAGGTGCCACCTCTGTAAATAAAGCAAGGGTAGTGTTGAAGAGCAGTAGATGCTGAAATAATCAGAGTATGGACTAACAGCCACCAGAGCATACAGTAGAAGATTTGACAAATGTCGGCAAGGACAAGTACCAAAAACCACTAAAAGCAATTAAAATTTCAAAAAGAAATAAGGCAAAAAATAACTGAAATCCCAGTTTATAACATTACCTGATATACAATTAATAAGTGCTATAAAGAGGGAAATGTTCTGAAATAAAAGTTACATTATAAATGATTGGGAATGTAGCTAAAATTTTATTTAGCTTCGAGCGCCTTGGTTACATGTGCTAATCACAAGACAGAAGCGCATTATTTACCTTATAGGAAAATTAAAGTTTCGAGCCCATTTGAGTAAAAACAGTGCAGTTGGATGCAGCAGATACTTAGAAAACTGAAATATAAACTGTGTTGCCTTCTCTGATACCAGTTGATAGAAACAAAATTACAATTTCAAAAAGTGATTTCTGTATTTTGAAACCAGAAAGACTGGGGAAGTTAAATGTGTTCAAACCAAAAACATTTTGCAATGAAAATGACAGCTGCAATTAATAACTTGTGACAAAAGTAGTGTCTGGAAATATCTCTAATTACCTGCATACAGATTAAGCATGACAGGGAACCTAGAATGTTTAAGTAGCATTATTTCACAAGAGTACTTCTTAGTTTGAGCTGATCAAATATCACCTGGTGCTTATAGAAGCATGTCTTCAATTTTGATGAGGTCAGCTTTGTGTCATCATTCTTATACATGTACTAGTGCCAATAATTAACATTTGTAAGTGTATGATGCAAAATTTGTATCTTTCTACAAAACAGCATCCGAAAAGTTGATTCAGAATTGAAAAGCATTTACTTTATAATGTATGTAAATTGAACTATTTTACATAGTTTCACGAGGCTGACAGTAAATTGTGTTTTTCCTATTTGTTTAGGATGATGATGTCTGGAGAGTAGAAAGATTAAATACAGAACTGTGCATTTCCCTATGTAAGCCTTCTACCATTGATAGATTTCAATTCTTGTCTGTAGATGCTCCAGCTATGAACATGCTCAAGATTATTGTGGATGAATCACCAGGTATAAATTTCCAAGTCAAAGCAAATTACCTCTTTTGTGTAATAGTAATTTTTAAATCCCTTTTTTACAAGTTTCACCATGGTAGATAGTGCATTATTAGTTCTGAATTGTGCTCGATTTGATTGTAGGTTTTCATGCTTAGCATTGTTTTTTCGTCAATCAACATGCAGTTATTTTCAAAATATGAGCCATAAATTATAATGGAAGTATATGTTGGTGTTAGGGTTTATTAACCTTTCAAACGTGTTGAGTGTACTGTCATATTTGACCTGGGCTAACCTAGATAATGAGTCTACTGGGCATGCTTGTGAGGAGTAGTATAACATTTTATTGTAACCATATTAACTTTGTTTCTAACTAAAGCTGAGTGGAGTAGCAGATTATCATGACTTTTGAAATAAAGGAGAGGCTATGCATTGTTTGCAAGTAAATTCAGAGGAAGTTAATGAGAAGACAGGAAACAGAACAGCTGCATTCAAGGGATAGGAAAGAAAACAAGTTGGTAATAGATTAATGTGGAGAAGACATTATGTAGAATATTTGAAATCAATCAGACAAGGTCTGGGATGGCAAGGAAATATTTTTGGAAGAATGTTACTGTCTGGTTTGGACCCACATCCCTTCCCTCATTCCTGCCACAAGGTTAGCATGAACAGTGATTGTAAACTGAAGTTTTGTAGTCATCTTTATGTTCGCATTTTAAGGATACAGCTACAGGTTTGGGGTTTTTTTTGTTGTTTACTGAACTGACCAACAAATAGGAGAACGTGCAAAGACTTGTGCCCTTTAAATGATTATAATAATAAATGTACACTTCGTGCAGACAAGGCACACAGACACTCTAATGAAAAACAATGAACATACACACACACAGAGGGAGAGATGAATGCAACACTGAACAACAGGTTAGGATACAGATCGTCTGTCATTCACAGGTGGAAAGAAAAGTATCATAAGAGAGAATGAACAGAGAAAATTGTAAGTTAATGCAGACAGGCAGTCGCAGCATCAGTCAAGTTGCTTGCAGAAAAGATCAGTTTTTAAGTTTTGTTTGAAAGTTTGTAGTGATTGGAAGTGGCGAATGTTGTGGGGAATTGAGTTCCATAGGGTGGATGCTGAGAAGGTAAGCATGCGCTGTCCATATGTTTTTGATTATGATAATGATATTGCTTTGTGCCATATTTTTTTTTTCACCACAGTTGCCCATCCTGCCTCTCAGCCTTGTTTCCAGAATGCTTTATAGCAATAAGAGACAGGATTCTTTTGGAATAAACACGATCTGTTTATGGTTTGCCTTTGGTGCTTCTTTTTGCTTTTTATAGACCGGTGCTGAAATTGTTTTGTTCTGTTTTGCTGAGAGATACTTTATTGCACTGTTTTTGTCATTTAATGTACAATATGCTCTTTGCACAGTCGTGAGACAGTGGTCACAGTATTCCAATGTTAATTATGCATCTTGATTGCTATGTACAAACAAAATATTGTAGGTTGTGATAATTACAGTACAGGCAAATATGTTGAAATACATTGTAATCAAAACTATGTTTGGCAAGTAACTAAACTGTCACTGGGACATCAGTGGCATTTTGTTCTCCGTGATTTTTGCTGTGTGCACAGCAAGAGGTCAGTATCATTCCAGATCTTTCTGGTGGCTGGAAGGTGGAGATGTGCTATAATAAGAAAACACTGTCAGCTGCCTTGTGCTCATGTGGCGCTAATTTCTGACTGGGGCACAGGTGGGCTAGCACAGTGTAAGACAAGTGTCCATGCTAAGGAACTCAAGAAGCCAGTAGTTTAGTTTGACCATGGCAACGATATGATCTAGTCCTCCAGACAACAGGGTCAGTCATTCATGAGTTTTGTTTTTCTTATCTATACTGAACAAACTTAATTGCTGTTCTCCTGGCCCTGTTAGACTGGCCTAAAACAGGATTTAGAACAGAACTTGGTAAATGTTATGGATGTTGGTTTCTGATATGCTTACCAGTTGCTTTGCAGTTGGCTTTTGCCAAGGACTGCTGGATGTGTACCTTTTTTCCTCTTTGTGTAATCTTATTGCAGAATGTATGCATATGTACTTAATTTTGATTATCACTTCCCAGACAGTGTTGACTGTTAGGGTGTTGCTGGTTGTTTGATCAATTTGTATAATTGATATGTTATGGCTCTGGAAGTGTTTCATTTATGTTTAAAGGGCTGGGCATTTGCAGGGTAATGACTTTTTCACTTTAGCTACATAGTGTTCCACATGATCACACTTACTACAGCAGTGTTAATAAAATTTGGAGATTGCATGAAAGCTAATTTATCTGTAGATAAATGACAGAACCTTGTTTTATTACATAGTTTGTTTTTGTTTTTTTTAAGTCTATGGGGCCAGTGAATTAACTGTGGTAATTTTCTAGGAGTGCATGGATCTTTAAAAAGTTTACTTGCAAAAAGATCACCACATATTTTGACAATTTCTTGGTGTTTAGATAAAAGCATTTTCTTCTTTGCTTCAGAGTTCTTCTGTTTGGTACTATTATCATCGTTCCTCTTCCCCTCTTTTCCAGCCCTCCCCCATTTGGGAAGAATTTGTACGCATACAAATATTTAATAGATTTAGTGCAGAAACAGTTCTTATTAAGGATTCATTTATTAGAGATGCAGCATTTTTAATCTTGGAATCTAAGCAAGTTTTTTTTAAAGGAGGAGTTCATTGCCTTTTTTCAGGTTCGTGATTTTATTTATAATATATTCTGCCATATTTTGATGTATAATAGATCTTCTAACAAAGTTCAGAGTGTTTTGGGATGTTTGGGCACTTGTAGGATCTGTTTCCGAAACAGAAGTTTTATAGTTTTAACATGCAACAGTGGCCTAAATTTATTCTTGAGCAAATATAATACTTGTACTTTCTACGTATTTAAAAGGTTGGGGGATCCATTTCCATCTTGAATTTTTTGTTTTTAAAGGATACAGGAGAATAGAACAACAGTGGCCTCGTAAATAATGCTCAAACTTTGTAAAAATTATTTTACCATAGTAGTTTTGATGTACAGAAATACATGAGCACATTGCTGACTGTTGATGTTTTGTGCATATATAAATCATGTGTAGAATCTCCCATAGTCTTTAAAATAATACACTTACAGTTTATCATTCTGTTGTTTTTTTAAATTAAGTCCATACAAATCAGATTGAAATGTGGGGCTTTTTAATGTATTTGTTTTGTGGGAAGGTGCTTCCACCTAGTAGTGATTTTGCATTTTTGCTCATTGGGGGGAGGGCGCAGCATTTTGAAGAATCCTACATTTTGACAAAAATTCCGATTTTTTTAAATGTAAATTTGGGAGTTGCCTTTTTTGGATTGTTAAAGGAAACTAATTTTAGTTTATTTATTAAATTGTTGCTAAAGGTCTAGCAGCCTGTGGAAAGAAGAAGGGGCCAGCATAGCTAGGCCAGATTCTAGTCATGTGTGTGTGCATCTTCCATTGTTCAACATGGTTGGTGCTGCATAGTCAGCACTCTCTTGCTTCCTGCTGATGCTCCCATGGGTGCAGCCACTGGTGAGCAGTGATCAAAGGACACTGTCTGCTTCAGTCCTTGCACAGAGGACTAAGTACACTCTCGCTGTCTTCAAACTTAGAAATGTTTACATTTGCTAATTGTGATTTTGTCTAATCTTTTTACATTTGCTACGAAGATCATGATATTACTGTGTGTATATATTTATCCTTGTATTTTTACCATCAGTTTATTCACAGTAGAATTGTTGATCACCATCTCACAGCAGATGCTGGACAGCAGCCTTGCATGAAAACCTATTCTCAACGCATCCTGCAAGACAGCGCATCAGAATATTATCTTACATTTTCTTCTGTCCCTTTTTTTATTTTGGGTGGTTGAAGGGAGGGTCCTCCTGTCATATTTATATTCATGTGCATACACAAACATCAAATATGTAGTAATAGGCAAACATAATAGAACACAAAATATTCACAAATAAGTGCTTATACCTAATCATTTAATATACACCTATTTGGTTTTTTTTAATGAGGGAAATGGGTACAGAAAGATGTCAAATATCACACTCATTTAGAACATGTTTGTACCTTGCCAGTTTCTGAGGGCCACATACATTGTTGATACTCATACTTCTAAGTATTTGTTAGTGCATATACTATGTTCTGATTGTTGTTTTGTTGGACTTTGTGAGCGTTTATGCTTGGTGCAGGGCTGAGAGTGATGCTCAGCAAAGCTGAGTCATGGCACTCCTTCCTATGCCTCTTCAGTGTTCTCCCTGTCCGTCCTAGATTCTTTGCTCTTTATACAGTACATTTCTTTACAACAGATTTGTGATGGCAGTAAAAGTTTAACCAACAACTTGAGAATTAGTGTTCACATTTGAAGTATTTTAGGGTTTGTTTTTATCATTTAAATCATTGGATCACAACATGCTAAGCCTCAAAAGGAACAATACATTAAGAGAACCTCTAGTTTTAAAAGCTGTCATCCCACATGCTGAACTGTTTATTCTCAAATTACATTGTTGCACAGCCAGTTTGCAGCATAATCAATGAGTGTAACTGGTTTCAGTAATCTTTGTGCAGATTATCTTCGAATCTCCCAGGAAAAAAAAAACTATTACTTTGAAAATGTCTTCCCAATTTTTCATACTATCTGTCTTTCATTGTAAATGATTGTCAGTTGAAGTTCTTTTCATGTATGAACAAGCAAACTATGAGCAGCATGGAAACAAAATGAAGGTGTTTACGCTGTATGTCCAGTTATACCAGTAAATGCAGCTGTATACATGCTATACTGTTTCAAATGTACATGTATTGTTGTGGAAGAATTAAGCACACAGATGCTTACTTAGCAGTTTCCCAGACATCTGATTGGAAGATGCAAGACTATGTAGAATGTCTTTTTGTAAAGCTTCATGCCTGTTTGAATGGAATGTTGGGTGTTGGTAATTAAGGACTCCTTTGCCTTGTATGTAATTCTTTTGGCTTGTATGTGTGTGTCTGCCTCTACAGTCTGGGTCAACTTTTGTCACTTCTTTGACTCGGTATATGTCAGTGTATGGATCACAAGTTTAACGCAACTTTGTCATCTTGGTGTTGTACAAAGATTGACCTGCTTTGTAAACCTGATGTCTTAATTGAATCATTGATTTAAACAATTATATCTATTAAATGAAATGTAGTAGATTTTACACATATAGTCTTATTCTTTGTAGCTGGTAGGCAAACAGCAGCAGTAGTGACAGGCATGTTAAAGCAAAGATGGCAGTTTACAAAACAAAACCTAGATGAAATAAGCATGTTTTGTTCAGTTTTACTGTTGCCAAAATGTTTGTTGAGCTAGGACTCACTTTCCTTCCTTCGAAAGTTGTTCAAATCTGATTTGAAGTCCCAGTGTGTATGTTTCCAGTCCTATAAGAACTGGCCATTGATCTGCATATCAAATTGTCCATTTTGAAATGCATTTTGTTGTTACGACTAGATGCTATCAGAATTTTGTCAGCACAATGAAATCGTGTTCTAAAGCTGTTTGTATGTTAACACAGCCCCTTGCTTTTTCTGATAAGCACATACAGTGTCCTAAGATATTGTTACTGGTTTTCATAAATTTCACCATATATGTTGCATTTTCATTCCTTTTTAGGGACTGGACCAGGTGATGAAGTAAAGGGGTAACAAGGAATTTTTTTGTTTTTGCCCCATCCCCTTCTTGCACCCCATCCAATGGAAAAAGAGTTAAATCATGTCAGTATGAAGATGGTGGTCTTAAGACAGGTGAAGTGCTGGTTTTAAAAAATTGCTACTTAAAATTTCACAGCTACCACCAAAATATGGGGGGGGGGCCTCTACTTTATGTCTCTACAATGTTTGTTAATAGAAATTAAGACACAACGAGAACAATATTAAAAGCCTTGGTTAGTGATGCCTACACACTGCGACACTGAACTGCACATTTCTTATCTGAATAATGTAACCTTGATGCTGGCCTTGTTTCGTTTTTTTTTTCTCACCTATATCACACAGGGGTGCAGTTTCTTATTTGTGAACTCAAATTTTGAATAAAGCTGATCTTTCAAATGAGCATCAGAAGTGAATGTGCTGTGAAAATGGGGGGGGGGGTCTGCAAAGGACTATAAGATGATGCCAGATGCTCAGAACAAAAAGTATATTGCTGCACCAATAACAAAAGTTGATCAGTTTGCTACATTTTTTCTATTAAGCTAAGGTAATTGATCTTACTTTCAGGAGAGAGGTGGAAAAGGAAGAAAATGCAAATTCCCATATTCTCTTCCATGCAATCATGGCATTGACTGTTGACAAAAGTGGGTGTGTTTCCTACTCTGTGATAAAAGGAAAACTAACAAGAGCAAGGAGGCTGTCATAAACAATAAATTATTCTCCACTTAATTTGTTTTAAAGGGGATTTGCTTGCTACTGTGGCACAGCATAAAGCAAGAGTGAAAGACTGGTGAAGCTGAAGTAATTGTGATGAAAGTGATTTTTTTCCCCATGGGGTGGAGAGTGACAGCATTTGAAAGCATATGTAGCACTGGTGATAAAGATAGAACCAGATTTCAGATGGCTTGATGAGTTTATGTGAAAGGTAAGATTAGCTATTTACAGTTTTATTAAAACTAGCCTTTCCAGCATTGTTGACTTCCTTTGTGGTGATGGTTAATTTGCTGAATGATACAGAGAAAACATATATGAACGGAGCTCTCAGGAGTTTTGCAGCATCTCTCTTGCCTTTTACCATGACGTAGGACAACACCTTTTTTTTTAATTCTGTCTTTTTACAACTTTTTTTTTCTTGATTTAATGACGTGCAGTGTTGCTGGTTTAGAACTTTGGGTCATATTTGCTTATATGAAATAAGCCTTGTGGCTCTATTTGGTAAATCTTATCTATTGGTCCCTGTGAAGCTTTGGGGTTTGATTCAAAATTGAACAACTGTATTCAAAAATGTCTGTTTTCATTTTTGTTTATAAACTTGCATAGTGCGTAGGTAAGAAGTCCGCACCACCGGCACGTACATATTGCTTAAGAGTTGACAAATATCCCACCAAAGGAGTCTGAAGGAAAAATTGTGTGCTGTCTGGTGTGGGTGGGAAGCTTTTTGGGGATGGGGTGGGGGTGGGTGTGCAGCTTCACCATGCTGTCAGTTTAAAACTAATGACAGCAGGTGTAGTAAATTGCTTAATAATTTTGAGTTGAAACATTTACTGATTTAATATTTTGATTTAAAAGGCAATTCGCAGGGTCTAAGCTATGCCAACATGAGATTTACTTGTGCGCTTACATTTTAAATATATAATGTACAGTCTTATGTCTGTATACCTTCTATATGGTGCTCATACTTGTACATGCATATGCACAGAGACAAGTCAGTGCAATGAGGAGCTGTTTTCTATCCTGGGGGGAGGGGGGAAGGGGGGTGTCATTCTGCTAGGTGTAGTGTGCAACACTTCAGTTTTCATAAATTCTGTTTATGGATTTTGTACACTACATAGAATATCTGCATTATTACCATTTGTTAAATATATCAAGTTACATAGCAAGAAATTTTCTATATAATACTTTTATTGGTTAAATATTTAAATTACTAGGAAAAAAATCTTTGGAAGTCAGCACATGTGGTGACATCATTTGTTGGGCATCTTAATGTAACTGTACAATAAGATCTGTCTTCAGGCTGCTGTGTGTCTTCATGTATGCTGGTGTCAGATGCCCATTTTGCTTTTGGGGGGGGGGGGCAGGTCCTGATGCTCATACATGTTTTTGAAAAACCAGGGTAGATGATTTTTTAGAATAACTTCGGATTCAGAATTGGATTCATGGGCAGAGGGATCAGTTCCCAGAAGTCCTGGAAAAGATAAAATACCAGGCCTGGAAAAATCATGGAAAGGGTGTTTGCATGTCCTAGAAAAGTTGTGGTTTGAATAAACATCTTCATAAATCACAATACACATGTATGTGATATGTGTTAGCTTTGGTCCACAACTGACACATTGATGTGATCAGTGACCCTGATGCGACAAACAATAAATCAACTGTGATTTCCCTGTTGTGCAAACTGGTACCATGACTGCTTGGAAATAAAATTAAATATAAATCACGGTAAATTCCAGTGTGAAATATTTTATTAACAGTAGCCTAATTATTGTCAGTCTGATGCAGCACATTTAATTTAAACAGTTAAAATGAACCATGTGAAACTGTTATTGACTACTTTTGATGATTCTGTATCCTCACTGCTAAGTTGTTTTCTAACACCTGGAATTAATATAATAGCAGCATTAGTATTGATTTTTCTGTAAGGTCTTTTGTCATGTTCTATTCTTTGACTACTGAGTCCAGTTTTAATGAGTGACCACAGACTGGGATCCACCTGTGGGTTTCCTCTTCAACAGCAGAGTGCTTAGTATCCATACTTCCATAAATTAACCATAGATGAATCAGTACTGAAGCTGACTACAGTCTGGATTCTGTTTTTATCTTCTTTGGCCTCTGTTCTGGCAATGTGCCCTTGTGTTTTTGACTAAAACCCTACCATTTAGTTACTGTTTCGTGCTATGCTCTTATTCAGTAACATTGCATTCAGATCTGCGCCAAGTTTATTGACTATCTTTGCTTAGAAGCCACTAATTTTTAATTTAGGCTAAAATGTTTCCAATTCTGAATAATTCATTTTTTTGTCTAACTTGGCAGGAGGTGGAACAGTGGGATGTTGTTAAACTGTTGAGAATATGTGGCCCATGCTTAAGCAGAAACTGTTGACATTGTAAATAGTCCTCACGGTGGGTGTAGGATGCATGCAGTGCAGAGTGGTAACATTGAGACTAACTTTTTGCGTTATTGCCATTCTGCCCATATTGTTTTGTCTTTGATCTCAGATGCCTTGAAAGAACTCACCATAGCTTTCCATAGCAAAGACTTGTGGTTTCCTAATCCTGTTTACTGTAGCACTTGAAGTTTGTCCCAAATGTAACAGTTCATAGCTCTACATTGTGCAGAAATTAGTAAAAAATGTATGCTTGCTTTCTGATTTTCACACATTCTAGTTTGAGCAGGTCATAAATTTCCTACACACCAAGGACATAAAACCAGACAGGTTTCGCCAAAGCGAAAGGGGAGGAAGTTTTCAGATTACCTTTGAATTTACCAACATTATTGAAATAAATGTTTTACGGTTTTAAATGCAATCTTTCTTTTCCCCTTTCTCCCTCCCTCCCCCCCCCCCACACCAACACACTATTAAGACTGGAAATTGTAAAACAAATTGGTTTATAGCTTCAGAACAGATCTAACAGTGATGACAACAGGCAGCCCAGCAGTGTGATATTCCAAACACATTTGTACTTGTGGCATTGTCCCTTCAAAAGTCATCATTTTGATATAGATATTGCGTTTGTTGCTGATCTTGCATTACCACACAAACCACTAACAAACTTATGTGTTGTGAACAAGGTTGATTTTTATATGAAGAAAATTTGTGGTTAAAAAAAGCACACAATATCGATCACAGACAACTATAATATCCAGTTCTTAAGATTTCTAGCACTGTTCAAGTAATTCAGCCTACATTGATTTGAGGATACCTTGTTTTTGTAGAAAAGGTCATTGGTACAAAAAAGTAGCATTTTGTAGACCCTACTATGCAGCAAAATAAAAAGATCTGGTAAGTAGAAGCTCTGTTAAGATCTGACAAATGATATGGTAGATATGGTAATACCATGGAGATTATAGTTATGCAAAATGTTTTCAAGTACTCTGCCTTTTGCTATCTTTTGCTTGAGCACTCAAATTTTTAAACCAGCTGTCACTGTGGGAGTACCTTTGATCTTTGGTCTTGATGTGAACTTTGTTACTTCTTATTTGGTTCTGGTAGTCAAGTTGCCATTTTTGTTTAATGGCTGAAGGTTCATTTTGTATAATCTTAGTTTATGTATGGGGTAGTGATAGATGCCAGTCATTTTAAACTTTATTGAATTTTTGGTTTTGATGTTGAAAGGGACCGCATTTTTCTTGTTGATTTTCATAGTGATATAGAACAAATGACCACAAACACTTGTATTGACCTATTTTGAAGTCTGTATTGTGAAACTTGCTAAAATAGTCCACTTTATATATTTATGGAATTTTGGCTGAACATGTGCTTCCAGCAATAAATGCTTACAGTAGAAAATTTTCCAGTAGTGTTGGTTGTAGGTGTGATGCCTGAGCTGTGAGTGTTTGCATACATTGTGTGTGCATCAACTCATCAACATTTCCCAGAGGTCACACATTATTTGACAAACTCCTTTTCATTTTTAAACGTTTTTCAAAAGAGGTCAAACAAAAATAATGGTATTTGTAACCGTACAAGTGGCAAAAATCAATGGAAATGCTTCAATATGACATTAACAAAAAGTCATAAATTCAAATGCCGTGAACTCGAATTGGTGTCAAGATGGTCACTAGTAGTGGGTGTGGCCCCCATGTGCATAGATGAGGCTCTTCATGCTCCCGATGATGTCCCACTCCTCTCACAGAGTCTCTGCCAGGTGCTGATGCATGCGAGGCTGGTTGACACTGGCTCCAACAGCACGAGCATATCCCATACGTGCTCGATTTGGATTTGTCTTTTTGAGCGTGCTGTTGTGCCCTACATGCTGATGACCATGAATCAGACCATGTCGTGCTCGGCCACGCAACCATCACCAGCCTGTCCCGCCTGTCCATACAAAATGGCGACATGTGAAGAGGACAGGGTCCAGTCAGCCCAAGCCCTGTTGTTAGTGGCCCATTCCATCTTAGGCTTGCCTGCGGTTCCACATTAAAGGTGTGCACACGACAGGCAACCATGGAAGTCTGTTCGGAGCTGCGTTTCATTGATGAAAGGGTGGCACTGTGTCTGCAGTGTTAGATAACTGTCGTTCAGGAGTGTTGTGACGTGCTGCCTGCACTCACCATGCATTCGGGTGACGCTGCCAGTCGTTTGCAGTTCCTCCTTGCCACCCCAAGGCGTGTCGCTACAGCATTCCCAGCCCTTCCACCTCAGTCATCTTCCCTGCACTTGGAAAGCCATTTTAGAGCGCCTCAACTCAAAATGATCACTAGTTTACTTATCATTGCTAAAAAATAGGAATTTTAGGTGAGCTGTGTTCAAGTGAACACAGGTCATGGTACTCACGTACCTTTTGCACCAGTGATTAGACCATGATCTGATTTTTTACTGGTGAGCGAAGGGGAGCGAAGTTGGGTGAATTTCGCGTAGTGAATTTCACTCAAGAGGGTGAGCGAAAGCTGAGTGAAGTTCGCTCAAAAGGGTGAGCGAGAAAATCAGTTATATTGTGAACTGCACTCACTGCAGATCACGGGAACTTCTGACTTAAGTACTGTCTATGACAACAGTTTCAGCGAGCACAGTCGTGGCATTGTGGTAGCGTTGATTACTAGAAACTTAGGATACAGTGTTCAAGACTCGTGCAGGGACAGTTTTTCATTTGTTTACCTCTTCAGCCCCTTCCCCCATCCCCACCCCACACTCTGTCAAGGAACAGTTGCCCGTTTCAGTCTTCATTGTATTTTCTTAGCTCGGGGAGTAGTGTTAAGATAGCAGAGCGACGTTCGCTCACGTGGGCGAGTGAACAAATCACTGCAGCAGATCACGTGATAGCGTTGATTACTAGAAACCTAGGATACAGAGTTCGAGACTCGTGCAGGGACAGTTT